>VWPU01017278.1:0-108718 GCA_013398955.1 Callaeas wilsoni
ACAGCAGTTTTGGGAGGACTGTCCGCCCATGGGAGTGACTCATGTTGCAGCAGTTTTGGGAGGACTGCTGCTCCTGAGAGTGGCCCCACGCCGGAGAAGTTCACGGAGAACTGTCTCCTGTGGGAAAGGACCCCACGGTCTCACAGAGGATGGACTCCTCTCTCTGAGCAGCGGAAGAAAATGTCTGTGACAAACTGACTAAAACCCCCGTGCCCTGTCCCCTGTGCTGTTGGTGGGAAGGAGGGAGGGGTTGAGGAAAAAGGTGTTTTAAGGGCTTCTTTNAAGGGCTTCTTTTTACTTTTTCGGTAATAAACTCAATTTGTACCTCTAAGTTTTGCCCTTGGAGTGTTTTCTCCCAGTCCTTATCTCATCTCATGAACCCTTCATTAAATTTTTGTCTCCTTTGTCCAGCTGTGGCAGGGGAGGGTGAGTGAGCAACTTTCTTGGGTGCCTGGCATCTGGCCGGTGTCAAACCATGACACTGTGCCAACTGTTACAGGATACAGAAGAAAGTTGCATGTTACACTAGAGTACAAAGAAATGCTGTGAATTTTTCATTGAGTCAATTATGGAAGCAAACAGGAGAAAACGCATATTTTGATGGTTTAGCTGACCCAAAGAGAAGACACTGGTCCTGAGGTAAACTTTAAATTTCAGCTGTTAACAACTAGAAAGGCTGAGTCAGTGGGATTAATCATCAGTCATTGCTGTGAACACCTTGAGATTTTTTGTGGATGAAAAAATTCTATATGCCATCATAAATCTTAATCAAAATGCCATCATAAATCTTTCTAGTGAATATTTGGTGAATTCCTGCAACTGAGGCATTAACATAGATTCCTCAGGTCTCTGGTTTGGGACCGGGGCTCTTTAATATCTTTGTCAGTGACATAGTGAGATTGAGCACACCCTCAGCAAGTTTGCAGATGACATGAAGCTGAGCAGTGCAGCTGACACAACAGAAAGAAGAGATGCCATCCAGACACACCTTAGACAAACTGAAGAAGGCCCATGGCATCCTGGGCTGCATGCAAAGCTCCGTGGGCAGCAGGGGAGGAAGGGAATTCTGCCCCGCTCTGCTGAGACCCACCTACAGTGCTGCATCCAGCCCTGGGGTCCCAGCACAGGAAGGACTTCTAGAATGGGTCTTGAGGAGGCTACCACGATGATCAGAGTCATGGAGCACCTCTCCTATGAGGAAGGTCTGGGAGAATTGGGGCTGTTCGGCCTGGAGGAGAGATGGAAAAAGCAGCTTTCCAATACCTTCTAAACAAGTGAGTGACTTTTTACATGGACTGATAGTGATAGGAAAAGGGGGAATGGTTTTAAAGTAAGAGAGATTTAGATCCCGGAGAAGTTGTAGATTCCTCATCCCTGGAAGTGTTCAAGGTCAGGCTGGACCTTGAGCAATCTGTTCTAGAGGGTGGCATCCCTGTCCATGACAAGGTGGGGTTTTGTTGGAGCCAGATGATCTTTAGGCTCCCTTCCAACCCAAGCCATTCTCTGATGATTCTATTATCTGAACATTGATACAATGGGTTGCTTCAGAAAGAAGTTGTTCCATATATTGTATATTTTCAGGTGGAAGGTGATAACTTGAAATAAATGGCAAATATTCAATATTGCAAGTTATTGATAAGTTTGTTAATGTAACTGCTGACATAAAAAAATGTAGCCAGCTTTACTGTTTGAAGACCTTTAACCTCATGATATCCTTGTAGTCCTCCTGAGTTGCCTCTCCTTCGTCCAAAGGCTATAAACTCCCCTTTTTTCCCCAAATTCCAACTAAAGTGAAATCGAAGTTACAAAATTGGCTCTAGCTATTGGCGTTTGCTGGGATGCTTTGTAATCCAGACTTCTTACAACAAATCATTTTGCCCTGGTTTGTGTTGAGTGTTGTTGAAATTTGATCTTTCCATATTGGAATGTGTTTGAATCACATTATTGTTCTGATGAGTTTTGGAAGTGAAAATAATGATGCTGTCTTTTATTTGGCAGTGTTGCAAGTACCAGTACTGTACGGGGCTCAGAAAAGTTTGAGGGCAGGGGGGAATCAAGATGTATTGGATATCCAAAAATCTCTTTATTTTTGAAACTCATTGCTTGTAGTTATTTTAAGAGAGAAATTTTCGGAGTAATGAGCAAAAGGGAGTTTAGAGCCAGATCTCAGACTGAGGAGAAGTCCTGTTGTACTCTTCAAGCTTAAGGTCTCTGAACTCAGACTTTAATTGGCAAGACCCTGACAGCTGGGAAGGCCCTAAAGGTTCAAGTTCTGCAGACTCCTAGAAATTCAGAATGTGCCATGCAGGTAGCCATCATCTTTAAACACAACTCTGCAGGCTTTTTAAAAAATGTAAAGGTGAAAACAACAACAAAAAAATCTTGTTATCAGGTTAATTGCACTTTTCAAAGGGTGGCAACCCTAACTGCCCATAGGATTTGGCAAACTACGAGACAAAGGCAGGCTTTCCCCCTAAAGCTTAGCAGCAGTTGTGTTGCAGCAGCAGCTGCTG
This sequence comes from Callaeas wilsoni, assembly GCA_013398955.1. NCBI lineage: Eukaryota > Metazoa > Chordata > Aves > Passeriformes > Callaeidae > Callaeas > Callaeas wilsoni. The sequence continues at coordinate 2,514 of VWPU01017278.1, forward strand.
CAGAAGGTGGATGTAGTGACGATATTGATGAGATTACTAATTTGTTTAGTAGACAGGGAATGAGGATTTGTCTGTTGGCTGTCATCATCCATCAGCCGTATGTTGCCCCAGGCAGTGGGTATATGCTGTTAGCCTGTTACTAATTTTACTTTGTTTTTTCTCAGCTTAGTTCTTTTCTTTGGTTCATTTCATTCATTTGTTGTGACTGAAAACTAAACAAGAAGGCGGAAAAAAAAGCCCGTTGCTCTGTCTCTTTGTTCGTCAGAGCAGGTACCCCCCAGCTCCTGCCTGGAGCCTCTTCCACCTGATTTGGCTGAGAGCTCTTGGTGAAAGGTGCTTGGCCTATAAGGAAAATCCCTTTTATGGTCTAAAAAGTTTTCTTTAGAAACTGGGGTCATAGCTGTATTTACCCTTCAAAATCAGTAAATGAGAGCTGCACCGTCATTACATAGTATTGCAGCAGCCTGGGAATGAGTTGGTGATGCTTTGACATTGCCACACCTGTGTTGATAAAGTGTTGCATGTGCCATGACTTTTGAGGCTTTGGTTTCTTCTCTTTTTGGAGATTTTTTTTCATTTTTTGTTTGTTTATGATTTTTGGTTGGGGTGAGTTTTTTATGTTGGTTTTTTGTTGTTATTTTTTAAATTTTTGAGACATTTTAGATTGTGCTAATCAAACCAACAGTTCTGCAAAGGGCAGGAAGATCATGCAAAGGCATTTGGGGTCAAAAGTATTAACTGGAAGCTCAAAGAAGGTTTTATACTGACTGTAATTTCCCATTAGGCCAGTTCTGAAGGGGAAGGTCTGATTTGGAGCTGCAGATTATTTGACTTGGATTAAGCTTTCAAAGAGGAGAGTCCCTGTTAGAGATGATGTTTAATATAGTACCTACGGGGTCAGTTCCCACTGTTGTCGTTGAATCTGTACCACGATATTGTCACACTCATTCAGAACATGCTTAGTATTGTGGTTGTGAGTATCTTCAAGATCTTTTCCAAGTGGAGCTCAGAGAGTCACAAAGGGCTGTAAGGAAGTCTGAATTTCCAGACTTCATTGCAATATCTCATTTCTTTTCATTCTAATACTTCTAGTATTGATTTTTAGTGGCACTGGCCACTGCTTTAGGTATTTGAGCTTTGCAGCAACCTTGAAAAGTACCAAGAACAATCCTCAGGGAAGTGAAGCTGGTGCTGCTATTATTATGGAAGATGACATATATGAATTTGAAAGAATATAGTTAAAAACTCAGCAGGAGGTAGATGTTGGTACGTAGTGAAAATATATTATTTTCTGGCTATGTTATTTTTTAATCTCTTCTTGAGTCTTTTCTCCTGTCTATTTTCTCACTCAGTAAAAGTAATTTATGGCCCTCCTCTTTCAGTCTTAATTCATTCAGAGGCAGAAAATTTTGATGATGACTGTAGTGTCAGCATGGAGTGCACATCTGCTTCCTACCTGGATGGCGGCAGTGGGAAGCCTGTAGGAACCTCCTGTTGATGGCTTTGCTGGGCCCTATTGAGCTTCTGGGTCCGAGATTGGTTTCTCAAACTCCCTTTCTAGCTCAAGGGGTTTTCAGGGAACAGACAAGTAAATCTTGATGAGATAACACCTGTTTTGTTTTGGGTTTTTTAAAGATGTGATAATCTGCTTGCAAAGCAAAGGAATTCTGCTAATTTTCTCAAAAAGAGGTGCAGTTTTCTAACCAGATCTTTGTATGAGACTGGTGGCTTAGTAATCCATGAGTGGAGTCAAGGGATGACTTCAGGCAGGCTTGAGAATCCCGAGATCCCAGCTTTGAAAACTTAGTAGTTTAATCAGCTTGTTTACAATTGTTTAATTCTAAACAATTTCAGCAGGCTTTTTGAGTGGCTTTTAATTTATCTCTTTTTTTAAAAAAAATTAAGTACAATTGTTGATGAATATCTAACATAGTTTTATTTTGCTATTTTAAATGACTTTCTTTTGCTTGTATGAGCATTGCTTGATGATTTATCTCAGTCTATATGGAGCCCTAGACAGGGGAAAAAAAGCTGCAGAAAATGTTTGAGGTAGCAGTAAAGTAGAAAATCCCCTGAAGGACCAGTGGGGTGTAGAGGGAGAACAGAGGGTGGCCAGAAGAATTTGGTCGTAGCACATAGGTGACCATTGGTGATACCTGGAAGTTCCATCACTGCTGGAGAGGATGAGCAGCAAGTTGGTGAGATGAGACATACACCACTGTTCTCCTCAGACAAAGGGCTTCCCTGTATGTTCTTTGGCCCTATATTTGGACAAGTTGGATGCAGTTCTCAAGCTCACTCTGACCATTGCAATGCCATGATGTGTCGGTTTTGGTTTTTGCTTTTTTTTTCCTAATGGGTAGGAGAAAGAAGAAGAAAAGAAGAGCAGAACACATTTTATGTTAAATGTGCCTATGTTTATAATATTGAAAGTAGAGATGGAGAAGCACTTTCATAGAATCATCTAGGTTGAAAAAGGCCTTTAAAATCTAGTCCAACCATAAAACTTTTCAACAAGCCTCAAGGATAAACAGCATTCTTGGAGACTGTGTGGGAAATTGCTGGCTATTGGGTCTGCCCTTATGTTTTTATAGTCATGAAAGTGTCCATGTGCTTTGTGATTTTCTTGTCTAAGGCTTCAAATGGCAGCATTTCTGTGGAATGTGTGGTGATGGTTATGCTGAGAACTTTTGTGGTATCTCATAAATTACTGAGGTGAAAAGAGGCTTTGTTGTCTAGGAACTCATCATGATTGTTTTTAAACAGGCAGGAGTAAAGTTAGTATGTTTTCGTTCTTTCTTTTTACTGACTGACTTCTGTGAAGAGGAAAAAAACCTATCAAGAAGTGATGAGAAATGGGAGAGTTCTTTCTGTAAAATACCACCGTTAAGAGATAGCAATATTTTGAGTACTTCCAGCTAGTTACAAGTCTTTTATCAAAGTGTTGTTTTTACAGGTTGTTTCTGTGCTCTTCATGTGTGTCTGTGTACTTAAACTGGGCAAATTACAGCAAGGAAGGAAGAAGGGCATGTTGCAGTAGGTAGCAGTGCAGCGCTGGCCGTGCGTACACGCTGGGGACCACGGGGTCACGTCCTGGGCGAGGGGAAAGGAGGGCAAGGGGGAAAACCAGTAGAAGGAGGAAAAGGGAAAAACAAAGGAAGGGAGGCAATGCGGGGGGGTGGAGGGGGTGTTTTTGCTTCTGTTAGCTATGCCTTGAACAGCAGCGGTTGTACCCAGAGGATCCTCTGTGGGGGCCGTGTCTCTTTAAAAGCGGTGGGGGGTTGGAGCTGGGGGAGTGCTCACAGCAGTATGTATAACACAGCTGTGCTCTGTTTATGCTTAGGCTACAATAAAAAAGCTATAAAATGTGAGATGTCATAGCTCCACTTTGCTTTATTTATACTGTTTCCTCTGAGCTCTGTCACACTGCACATTCATCTGCTAAGTTGCAGCAAGAATGGAGATTAAAATATCACAGCTGAAAATAGGAGTCAAGCGGAAGGAGATTCATCATAGCCCTATTAAAAAATATGTAAATACGGGAATGAAGTCATTTTAAAGCTGTATGGCTCTCCTTCTCAGTGGGCTGGAGAAAGCTGTGAGTGATGTGCTATGCGAGTGACAGATTTATGGGACTTGTTCTTCTTTCTATTTTTCACTCCATTCCACCAAAATACTTTTAAGATTAAAAATATCAATTTGAATTGCAAATTTTCTCTATGCCATATATGTATTTTTTCAAAAGGTTTTCTTCTTATCCATTACCTAAAATAATAATGGAAAGAAGTATTATTCCCAATTAAAAGGGATCAGAAGCACCCTCAGCTGTTGAACTTGCACTAGACAAGATTTGCCCTTCTGGAGCACTTTTCATCCAGGACCTTTGGAGCACTTGCAGAAATTATGGCAAGCCTCTCGTGCGCTCTGAGATAGGGGCCTGCCTTACCCTCTGTACACCGAAGTACATTGAGTACTTGCAGCTGCAGTACTTGGAAATGTCCTGTGGCACTCAAACCATGGTATTTTTAATGGAGGTTGTTCCTTTTCTCTCCTACAGCTATTTTGAAAATGGAGCTGGGGTAAGAAGTCTGCAGTCCCAATTTCTGATAGCTTTCCATAAGTGTTGTGCAAAGAAAGCTGCCTCTGCTAGCAGGAGCAATGCTCTTTTGAACTTTGCAGCAAGTCTATGGTCTTTGATGTGGTCAGATTTGGGCATGACTTTTCCCCTGGAAGAACAAAGCACAGATGTTACAAGATCTTTGAGAAATGAGGGATTTTAATTAATACCCTGAAGATACAAGGAAGCCACCAAAATATTTCACCCATATTCAGGTCTGAAGCCTATTTTTTGAGTAATGGAGGTGAAACGTGCTGCCACTAAATGGAGATGTGCTTTGTAGCTGTGAGTAGAGTGCCAGGAGAGGGGAGCCAAGAGAGAGGGCTGCTGTCCTTTCCTGCAGTTGCACTGGGAGCTGAGGGGCTGTAAAAGTAGCTGGAAACTTTTTGAAGCGAAGTGGTGAAGGCAGAAAAGTGATTGTGTCTGCGTGAACTTTGTAGCCATTCAGTTGGCCTGCCCCTGAAGAAGAATTTCATGTGTCTGTCCATCCAAGTAGGATCCCTGTTCAGCTTTTAATCAGCAGCTGAACAGTACAGATAAATTTCATCCAAAGAGGGATTAAAATTTATCATTATATATTAAAAGTTGTTGGAAATAATTTTTTCTTTTTTTCTTAAATGATGGTATATAAACGCCAGAAGTTAACCAAAACTTAATTGACTGACATCCTTAGAAGTTGGTGCTTTGTGCATAAAAAAAAGATTCAGCTGAACAAGACCAGGTCATCTGTCTGTCCTATAACTCTATCAAGTGCAACAATGAGAACTGAGGGAGTCAGACCACAAGTTTCCAATTATCTTATTCCTGGGAATGCCAAAATGCCTCGTGACTTGTGTGAACTGAAGTGCTCGTGCGAGTCAAACATTCCCCACCAAGAATGGGGCTAAACCAACCTAGTTCTTGTGGCACTTGGTTTATTTCGTGGAGCGGTGGCTTTCCTGATTGTGACTTTTGCCCCATCTCCTACTGAAGTGTGTTGGCAGGAGCGAGGAGGAGTGTCCTTGGGTTTGCATGTCTGCTCTTTGCTTTTGTTTCCTTTTCTCCTTTGTTGCTATGAAATACAGGAAATGTCAATGATTTTTCCTACGCCAGTATGTGATTCTGTATTAGTCCTGGGATATATTGATGTATTCATTAGGCTCTTTTTGTCAGCAAAAGAAATATTTCCTTGACAAGCTATTCTTGCGTCATGCGTGTTTGAGAATTGCTGCTTCTGGCTGAGGTTTGGGGATTTTTGTGGGGTGTTTTGGCATGTCAGTATAAGCCTATTGACCCTATAACATTAATGTGTATACATGTGTTTTCTTAAGGCAGCTCTAGTCTTGTAAGCTAACAAAGCTATAAAAATATACTTGAGCTTGAACATTCACAACTCTGGATCACCTGTGGGCTGTAGTGTACTTACAAATAGTGATCTTTATTCTCCCAAGTCACTTGTCTTTTTTTTTTTTTTTATTCTGTTTGGTTTTGCTTCAATCAAATGATGAATTATTTGGCGGAGGAACCAAGAACATTTGTCAAGATGCAGTGTGATTTATAAGCCCAAATCCCATTTCAAAAATGACTTGGGAATAATTTAGGAGTGTCAGGTTTGTTGGAAAACAATAGATTTGGGCAAAAAAACCCCTGCTTTGTAATCTATTTTTCTTGTAAAATTTATTGCCTGAGCTACTAGTGTTCTGGATGTATGTGTTATTTCATTTAGCTAATGTTTTACTTGATCTATGTTTCTTGCATGAAAGGTTATTGATATATCATGACAAAAAGGCTGTAATTTCAATGTTGTGATATCTATTCAGCAGTGAGTCTTCTGCTGGGGACCTAGTAAGTCCTGCTGTATTTCAAGGTCCAAACAGGTTTGGAAAACCATCTGTCTGTTCATTAAGATGATGGTGGGAAGAAAACTCATGAACTGAAATTGCGTTTCAGAGGGATACTCAGCACTCTCTGAAAACCAGATTCAACTCATGCTTCTTCAAGTTAATCGAGTTCTTGATTCGTTTCAAAATCTTATCCCTTGCATTTCTAAAGTCCCTGTTTGATTATGTACATAACCTTAAGTATTGTATTTGTCCTTGTATCTGGTGCTGTGAAGTGTAATGTTTAAAAACAATAATTTTTAAAATCAATTTCTTTTTTTATGCATGGCAAACTTCTAAGAAGAAAATACTGCTGTTGTATTAACATAGCCAATAATAAATTTTATTGTGAAATTCTGTGAATGAAAGTCTAAAGATTAACAGTTTGAGATTATAAATATACATTATAAATATCAGAAATATCAGTGAGTTCTGATTTAGAATTGTAATATACTTGTATATACACATACAGGGCTTCACAGAGCTTATTGATTGATTGGATTTACATATGAAATCACTAAAGTATTATGCAAAGTTTAAGAAGTGCAGCTATGATACATTTGGTTAAAACTGGAAGTTAACTTTGGAATTAGTTCCTAAATTTGTACATCTTAGCCCAGGCAAGAATGTGATTTAATTGTTTGGAAGTCTTTTAAGAAAGTCTTAGCACTGTGAATTCAGTTGATTATGAGAACCTAATTTGAGACTAAGCTGTATTGACAGTTTGTGTGATATAAGTGAGTTCTTGGTTGCCCACAGTAATATGTCCAGTTGATATGACCTGCAGCTGTTTTTTTCTTTGTGTAAATCCAAGCAAGGAAATATTAGGTAAGAAGTCAGCATTGATACATGTTTCTTGCTTGCTAGCAGTGTCAATTTTCAGCCAAGTGCAGTACAGCTGGGCTGTGCTGAATAATAAAATACAGGTAATCCAGTGAATCCACTGAAGGATTAATATTTACAAAACATAAGGCTCTCCCAGGCATACTGTATCAGCTTGACTAAATATAGAAGACTATTTAAGCTTGACAATACAACGGAGTAAGTCATTTGCTATCAGTTACATTTTAACAAGAGTGTTTCCTAACGCCAATTGGTTGACACTGATGCTTTGCAGCCTTTATAACATTTATTCAGCATATTTAGTCGCAGTCTTAATACTTGCTTGAATGAATATCAAAATTGCTACTAATGCTGCCCTGATTTTTTTTTTAAAGCAAACAAAAGTACTACTGTTTTAAATATTTTTACTGTAAATTTAATTTTCCAGAGCAGCACATTCATACAGCAATGTTGACCATGAGGGCGTTTCGAAATGGACTCATCAGGATTGTTTTACCCATTTCAGTGGTTGCAGGTCAGAGGTTTAGGTTCCTTCCCGAAGTCTCTTGTGGCATCAAAGGTAGCATCCTCTCCTTCAAGTCATTGGCTCTGTCTTCCACAGAAGTTTTTTGCATCCTTTTCTCTTTGGTTCACTCTTGGTTGTTTTAATTAGTAGCTTACATCTGTTTTCATAGTTGCTTAGTTGCACTGGGATCTCTTCCTTCTTCTGTTCCGCCAACCTAGGTAGGAATGAGCAGCCCTTAGTGCACAACTTGTTTCCTCCCAGCTGTCTTTTGTGTAGCCTGGATGTGGAAAGATCAGATGAGGGACTGTAAGTCCTTCCCAAGCCACTAGACATGATAAAACCGTGTATGTTCTTGCATCTTGTGTTCAAATGTCATAATTACTTCCATACTATATATTTTAATGTGGGTCTCCACTAGCTACCCACAAAAATTAATTGAATAATAAGACCAAGCAAAGAAGTGGAGCTGGAAGCTTCAGTTTAAGGTGGATTTAGCATCTCAATCAATAAAAGGGTCAATTTTCTTTTTTTTTTTTTTTTGAGGTATTTGCAACTCCCATAAGCAGAAAAGAACATACCTCCCTCGTTAGCTGAGGTAGGCTTGCTAGCTGTAATTGAGGAACTTCAGGCAGTCGTGAAGCAACTGCTAATAAAAGTGGATGGAATAAATTCAGCCGGTGCCTGGAGCTGCCTGGCTGCTGTCCCACCACTGCCCAGGAGCACCCTCACTTAAATTATGAAATTCTGTAGTGGCCCCACACCATTTTGGGGACCACCCAGATGTGGGTGCCTTAGATACAGCAAGTGATATTTCTGGCCAAACCAAAGGGGTTACAGAGCAGGTACAAACACTTTGGAGTTAGTGAGGATAATTTTGGGGGAGGAGAATCTTTTAAAAATACAGTTTTACAGAATTCAGAAGGAAAAAAAATGGAGTAAATGTCATTATATGTTACTCACCTGCAACCCCTGCAGAGGCAATGAGTTTATAGTTAAATTTACAGCTTCCAAGAATAATGAGGAGCAGAACTACATGACTGTGCCCTGGAGAAAGAAAAGAAAGAAAACCAAAGATAATGTACTACCTACTAGATAGCCTAAATAATGGCTGTGAGACCATGCACTATTAGTCCTACCATCTGCAACAGTTTATTATTTAATCTCAGTAGAGTCACAGTTACATTTTCTCATTAACTAAAATGGGGTGGACAAGAAGACAGATCCTTCCTTTGGATATGGTGGTGTTTGGTTTTTTTTCATTGTCCAGAAAACCTCACAGTTATGTGTCAAGGAGTAAATAAAGTGAAAGTAAATCTCCACTGAATTTCCTTAGCTGGAGAAGTTTTCAATAGCAACATGGGAACCCAATGTCAGACCGCAAAAATAAGCAAATAAATAAAAATAAAGCTGCTATTCTAGCTCAGCAGTCTTGTTTTTAAAACAAAGAGATGACTCTTTAGACTTTAAATATTTTATTGAGTTCTTTGCTACTTCAATTTTTCTGATATAAAAATATGAATAGAAAAATACTATGTAAATAACTGGGACAACTTTCTGGTGTTGCAAAAGATTACTGACAGAATATCATTATGCCAGACTAACGTGTTACATTATTTCTAAGATTATGCTTGTTACTTGCATTTAGTACCTTTATTCAAAGAATCCTTAATGCACTCTAATTGTATTATTATTAATAGGAGTTGTAACAACAATGATAAAATATTTATTTGAATTGCAGTAATTACTTTAAGTCATTGTGTCTAATTAAAGTCCAAAGACTTTTAACATCAGTGAGAATCTTTTCACCAACTTCAAAGATTTGGGCCCTGCCCTATGAGAATTTTCAGTTATATTCTTAATGCTATTGGTTATGCTATAGTTCACTCTGATAATCATCATAATTTATAGAATCATCACACTTGCCTACAATTAAACTTTATTTTCAGAAGTATGATGATAATTGGATTTCTCAGTTAAGACAACTGGTGATATCAGTGCAAGAATAACAGCACAGAGTGAGGATCCTTGGAGTCAGCACAGAATTTAGGAAGCAGCATCAGGGTTTAATGGAAGTAGTGATATTTTAAGGATGGTATATGACAGAGTCTTCTCCAAATTACAGGTTAAGGACCCAAAGAGCAACAGCTAAGCATATTGGGAAAATATTTTTCAGTCACTTGAGAAAGGAATTCAGGATTTAGATGTTATATTGTGCAGTTTCTGGTCCCGTTTCTTCCTTGCAAACCATCCAGATGGCTTGTGTGAGTGGACTGTGGTCTGAATTGTGGTCTTGATAGTGATTGCTGCTGCTTTTCTGAGGAAACAGTGGTACCAAATCATCTTTTTTTTCTCCTGGAACCATCAACATTAGTGGACAGTAAACTGCATTTGCTGAGAACTGTGAGAAATATTTTTCTTATCAGAGAGAGAAAAGCAGGGAAGAACTCAAAATATGTGAGTCAGAATTCTTCCTCCTTGAGTTCGCTGGGGTGAGACAGCTTTGTGCCACTCAAAGACTAAAAATTAATTGTAAAGGCATTGCTAAAGGGGAGGTACTCTTTGCTTATCTGTCAACTGGAAAAAGAGTAGAATGACTGAATGAACTTACTTTCTATTGACTAAAGGAAGCATATTGAAACTAATGCTGTAAGAACTGCTTAACAAATAATATTTTAAATAGAGATTTCAGTACTAAGGCACCTTTTCTGTACTATACAGATAAAAAAATTGGTGTCTCCTGTACCAGTTTTATCACTGACACAATGAGCACCTTGGGCTGTATTATATTTGACGTTGCCACATCAACCAAAGTACAGTTGAACGTTTGACATGTTTCCTCTTTTATAATAATAAGGAAGACTCTTTTCCCTGCCCCCTTTGATATATGTATAGATACAAAACACTAATAATATGAGGTTTATGTAGATGAATACTGTACTTGTAGGGGTAGAGTGCCATATACCTGATATCTTACACTTCTGAGCTCTTGGGTTCTCCCTGCTGTTAGGGTACTGAACTCGCCACTACTTGGCCTAGTGAGCAGACTACAGCTTTATTTTTCTTTTCATTTCCTCAGTAACAATATTGTTTCATGAGCTCACATAGAAATCTTCATTAGCATTAGTTACCAAAGATTCTCTGCTCTTTGCTCTGAGTTGTATTTGCTCATGCTCAGTTTGAGGTCCCTGGTGCAGTCCCCTGTGTGCTGGCCAAGAGAGCAGCTGTCGTACAACATGAGGCAATAACAATATGTCTTGCAATGTTCCTGCCCTGGAAACAGAGAGAGAATATTTAAAATCTCATGAGAGAGAGCTTGTCCTGATAAGCTCTCCTCTTTTAAGAAGATGTGGTAGTTGAGTGAGCCATGGGAATGGATGGGCAGCTTTCTGCAGGAAGTCTTGGAACAGAAAGCATCTGTGCCCAGCAGTGAATTTGAGTTTCTACTGGGTACTCACATTAGACCTGAGTTGCTCAGAAGAGTGCAACCAGGTCCTTAACAAGAAGTACTAAGATTGTGTATGAGAAAATACCAGGAACCAGCCATCGTGGAGATGGATATCTTTCTAACTCCAGCTCCTAATAATGGCAGGTATGCTGCTGTTGAGTGCCCAGAGCATTTCCTTCTGGCCAGTATTCCCACTGGACCATTGCTTCTCTGGGAACAATCCGCCAGGAGGATCAGCTTTCCTAAGTGGTGGCCTGGTCCCGATGATTAGATCAGTGTGGGCTGAGTTCCAATTACTTGTGTTTTAAATATGTTTTACTCTAAAACTGGGATGACTTGGTGGCTTCTGGATGCCTCGCTGTGGAATGGAAGTGGAGGCAGCTAATATGTGTGAATTTGGTGAGAGCAGAAGTTGGCTGTGCCTAACAGCATCCAGGTACTCCAGGCAGCATCAGGACAAATCTGCATGTTCGCAGTCACCTGGCTTCTGGAGACTTTTTTCCTCAAAATTGTTAATTCAGGGTGACAGATAAGGATGAGTACATATTTATCACTGACCTGCCTTTCCTGTCAGTAGAGCAAAAGGCAGGTAAGGGGTTGTATGCAATGGGATTCTCCCTAGCATGGGATGTTTCCTCCACTATTAGTTCTTCTGTAATTAATAAAGAAGGGTAATGTTAAAAATGGCAAAATTTATGGATAGGTACCATGCTTCCCGATTAGTTTAATAATGTCTGTGCATTGTGAGGAAAGATTAAATTTCTTACAGATTTTACAGACTGGTGTCATCAGTCCCCAAAATGAGTAAACAGCTGAATTCAAAGGAGCCTTCTCTTGTGACTGCCTTTTCTTTAAAAACATGCCAAGTGCAATGTGCAAAATATTGTGGGGAAGTTGGCTTTCATCTGCTGACACTGCTTAGTGTCCAGAATTTATCATAGTTTTGTATGTGTAAACACAATAGGCATTTTATAAATTGGATTGTTTGCGGACTAATACAAGATACAAATGATATTGTTGCTACCAGCTACATTATATAGCATATATAACCACTGATGAATTTGTAGCACAGGGGACTGTCACACTATTTCTTTTATGTGCTGTGAGTGAGGTACATCACTTCTGTAAGTTCATTTATTCCAACAGCTTACTTTTGGAAACATTATTGCAAACAGTGACTATGAAAAGGGAGTACCTACATTTTGCAGTACCAAAAGCTGTAATGACAGTTTTCCAGAAGCTTTGAGATCTGCATGTGATTTGCATAAGATATAGCATGTTTACATGGTTTTTCATCTCAGATAAATGTATGCTAATAAGGTATGTATTAACTGGATGGATGTATACTAAATATTATTTGCTTCATCAATAATCATTCTGTGACTCGTGCTTTCTATCTATTGTGCCAGCATTTGTAACCATCACATAATGTTTAATTAAGAATTATTGTTGGGAGGGGAGGGAGGTGGTGGTGTTATGCTTGGGGTTTTTTCTTTCCCTCAGGTGTTTTAAAAAAGTAGTAAATACTTATTTGACTGATGAATGAAACGTTTGATCTGCAGGATTCCACTGTGCATGAGGAACACATTAGTAAAAAAATGATGAGGATGTAGCTGACACCAGTATCTCTGAAGGAATTTCTTTCCTGTGGTACAAACCAGAAATGGCATTATCTGGCCTTTCTAAAGGGCATTTTAGCACTCTCCCTGTGTTTCAAATCCTGTCTGTAGAGTAGATCAGCCAACAGTAATCAGCAGATGTGGATTCCAGGGAATGGGCAAAGTGTCTAATGACTAAATGCAGTGATTAGTGAAGGTAGGATCAAGACAGAACCATAATCCCCAGAACAACCAAGATAACTTTTTTCTTTCCAAAGCTAGTTAATACCTTGCCCTTTTAATTATCCTAGCATCAGAGGGAAGTGCCATCTTCTACCTGGCTCTCATTACTCCATCAGTCACGTTAATTTAAATACTTGTAAACATATAAAACAGTCTTCTGAGCAAAAGGCTTTATTTTGTTCATACACATTTTTGCATCTCTGGGTTTTTATCCATCTAATAACCAGTTCTGAAGTGTGTAGCTCTCTCCAGCTACACCGTGTGCAGAGCTGGGGTGTGCCCAGGATGCCCAGCACTGCCCCAGGGAGCAGGTCCCCAGAGACACCAGCCTGCAAGAGGATCCCCATCGCTGGTTGCTGTGACCTCCAGGGTCTCAGAGAGCTCAGTGGCTTCACCTGGGAAAAGATTTGCTTCTTCCCTCCATCCAAAAGTTTCATTGTGTGAAGAGAGTAGGAAGAAGCTAACTGGTTCTACCTTATTATTTCTAATCCTGACCAGAACAGCCTCATGATAAAAAGAAGTGGAAGAAAAAGAGGAGGAGAGAAGCAGCAGGGGTAAGCCATGGAAAAAGGAAGTTAAAGCAGTGAGAGAAGTCCTAAGGAATAAGTGAAAGAAATTTATATGCTTGTTAAATTTCTGCAGTTTCAGAGACTTTGTTGTCTGAGACTCATCTTAACTCTGAGCACTGATTTTCAATTTTTTTTTCCCCCTACCCCCCTCCAACTGTATGGATTTTGTCCTCCCAGGTTGTTTGGGGATGATGGTGGCTGTAATTAATACTTCAAATTGTTGACATTTGCTATTAAAAGTAATGATTTTAACAGGGATTGTAAAGCCCTGTTTCATTTCACTTAGCATTTTGACTTTGAAAACCCATTTGGCATTGATAATACAAGCAGAGCATTTTTGCAGGAGTGAGAATACTGACTTTTTTGGCATTACTGGTTGTGAGGAGCGGTCCTTTCAGAATTTAATGTTTGTCGAAATGAATTGTCACTGAAAAGTTTACTCATAACTCTCCTAATCAAATCTTAACCAGGTATTTACCATGGTTTGAGCTACTTTTGATGACTTGTCTTTTGTTTGTTCTGATGTAAAAGTATAACTAGACAGGAAAATGAAATGGATCTCTTCTAAAAACTGTGAGCAATGCAAACTTAAAGTTTTGATGCATCATGAAGGTGTGGTCTATATTAGGTATTTTGACCCTTAAAGGAAATGGAAGGCATAATGCACACAAGTGACAGTTTTACTGAGGCACTGTGGAAGTGTAATCAAGTTGAATTTTGTTTGGCTTTGTGCTACTTGGAGGCTGGAATGGGCAATAATTTATGTTTCTGAGACTTTTTTTCTTTGTAAAGAACCCCTTACTTTCCAGCATCGCCCACCTATTACACAGCCCTGAGCTGTAGTCTACCCTCCTGATGGAAATATTTCCTTGACAAATATCAGGGGATTTTCATTGGTCACATGTGGGTGGGATCTCCAAGGAGCAACCTGATCTAGTGGAAGGTGTCCCTGCCCATGGCACAGGGGTTGGAATTACATGATCTTTGAGGTCCCTGCCAACCCAGGCCATTCTCTGATCCTGTGATTCTTTTCTTTGGCAGTATGAAATGGTGGTAGTGGAAAAAGATTGATGCCTTCCAACAGTGTGCTGAGAGCTCTTTGTAATTCCCATTGATGAAACCCAAGTAAACCTTAGATGTTTGTATGCAGTTCTGTGCAGACTGTCAGTAAAGAGTTAATGGTGGGTTTGGTTGACCGACTCTTCTATATGCTCGTGTGGAGGAAATAGTAAGGAACTTGTGTTTCCTCTTGCTTTATTGATGTTTTCTTTCATTTTCATTCATGAAATTCAAACCCTCTCAATAAGTAACAGCACCTAACAGGCTGCTGCTTTTATTAATAGTCTTTGGAGGATAACAACAGGAATGGGTGTAACAAGTTGAAATACTGCTCTCTTGGACAGTCTATATGGAAAAGCTGTAGCTAAGCCTTTACTGTCTCTAGATGAACACATTTTTTACTTTTCCACTCAGGCTCTGCTTGCTCTTTAGGGTGATTGAATTTGAGTATTTTCTGTTGTTTAATAGCAGCTCTTAGAAACAGAAAAAAATGTTTAAAGAGAGAATGAAATCTCAACAGCATCACTTACACAGATTTTTCCTTTTGCACATTGTTGTGTTGTTTTTTGGGTTTTTTTCATCCTACCTCCACTTAAATCCTTATGTCAGTGAATCACACAGTTACTTCAAAGGCTGTTTCTGTGGGTCATGATTAGAGATCCCTGAAATCATGAGAAAGCAGGAGATAAGGAAGAGAGTAAATTTATGCTGGGATTTATATCATTGGAGTGTAAAGAGGGGCTTTTCTTTATTTATTTCAGAGGTCCAAAATGTGCCAAGCTACTTCTGCTACATTCCCACCTGGTAACTGAAACCTGAGCCAACCTTCCCATTAGTCAGGGAGAAAAGGGACAATGTATTCTGAGCCATTGATGTACTTGTGTTTATGTGACATTCCCTCTTGTAAAGTTATGAGAGTGTCTGGGATCTCAGTATCCTGCTTGTCACAGCTCCTCAGTGAAAGGGTGATGCCTTGTAGAGGCTGCCCTGGGGCAGAGGCTGGACAGAGTGACAGGTTAAAGGGCAGGGATTTATTGAAAGGCCTTCACAGGGCACACCTTGGGCAGTGCAGGAGTCTCACAGAGACTGCACCCAGGATGGACACAGTCACACATTTTTCGGACAGATATAAGTTTTGACCATTTGCATATCAGAGGTTAATTGTCCGATTACAGCTTCAGGCAGTGCAGTCCCATTCTCTCAGATTGCTCCCCCCACAACTCACTTTTGTTTACATTTCTCTGGGCCTGAGACAGTGAGGTGTCCTTGATTCTCAGGCCTAGAGAGGAATTGTTGTGTCTGACCAAAATGGGAAAAGCAGTACCTAACACTCTGTATGGAGCTCAGAGTTACACACTAAAGAATTGCAGGATTACAAACATACGAAAATATAAAAGCTAAAATCCTACGACATCAAGGGAAGAGTGAGATGGAAAGCTGGTCTGCTCTGTGATGGATATTGGCCCTCAGGCATACCTAGAAGATGCGGCCACAGTGCTGTGCTGCTCCACATAGATAGACCTCAGGAGCTGCCAAAATTACAAAAAGATGATTTTGCTCCATTGCGGCCTTACACCAGCACAGCAGATTACACACAAAATGCTTATGTTTATCTAAGTGGAAAATGGTGGTAAATGGCAAGGAAGTACAATTGTTTAGTTTTTTACCAAGCTTTTCTTTCGTAGTTGTGTGGAACAGCCAAACTTTCCAGGCATGGGACATGTTTATGAGTGTCTATAATACTTTGGTTTTTTCTCCCTGCATTTTTCCCATAGGCTTGTTCACAGCAACACCCACTGGAGGTAATGAGCAGTGACAGTATCACTGCAACTTTCCCCTGGGGAGCTGCACAGCATTGGCTCCTGCAAGCTGATGCTGGGAGCAGTGGTTTTTATATAAAGGGTGGGATGCCTCTAGTCTCCAGCCGCCTGTTTTCTGTCAACCAGAAGAAAATGCTTAAATAAAAAAGTCTAATAAACCTGGTCAAAGCGAAGCTGGGTTTTGGTTTACTCAGCTGCTGTAATGGGTTATGAGAATGACACAAAGTTTAATGCAATATAGTTTATTTTATTCCTGAAGTAGGTTTGTTGTAATCCAAGCAAGAAGTGGAGCTGTCATGATAATGTGAGCGTTTTCAGTAGAAGAAGCATGAGATTCTGTTTTTAACAGAAATTCAACCCTAGGCATATGAAAATGTGGTACTAAAGAGTATAAACATAAGAAGCTCCTGGTAAAGACATGGAAATGGCCTTTGCGTGGCCTTCTGATAGGAAGACAGATCAAGTTGAATGTGCCGGACCTGAGAGTTTTGTTGCTGTGAGAGCTGGGCTATAATTTAGTGAGCTGACAGGAGGAGTGAAGTATCTCCTCAATATCTGTGTTTGGCAGAGGAGATGAATGCATACATCGGGAAACAATGTTTAAGTGTTTTATTTCCTTATTTCAGCCTGTCAAACTGTCAGCATAGTTAATGGCCACCAGGAGAGAGTGAGGGAAAGGGAGGGAGGGGAGGAGGAGGATAAATGGAAGGAAACAAAGGTGGTGTGGAGTCTGGAAGAAAGGAAAACTGGGAAAGATTAGCAAGGCGCTGAGGCATAATGGTCCCCTGGACACAAACATCCAAACTCCCTACATTGGCTCAAACGTCTGCTCTACTCCAGACTTCCAAGGAAATGTGTGGAGATAATGAATGTCCCGACACGCCGCACAAGATAACTTTATTTTACTGTATTAATTTTGCTGTGGTAGTACTGAAAGATACTTCAGCAGGGCTTCATGTCATATTTAAGTTGTGTACTTTGCTAAAGCAGGATCCAAATTGAACAAGATGGAATTGGCTTGCCCAGATTTTGAGATCTTGGGATTCAGGTGTTTTCTTGGTGTCGTTCTACAAACTGTCTGTACCTGGACTTGTTCCTTTAAACAAACAAGGTTTGAATTGTTTCTGTGTTAAGTATACAGGGAAATGTAAGGGTTTGGGACTAACTTCTTCTTTCTGACACACCCACGCACCTTCCACAAAGTCAGTACAAATGGAATGTATTTCATAAAAGAAGCATTTTTAAGGCCAAGCCAATATTATGTATTATTTTCATTGCATGGAAACAGAACAAGAGTAAAAATAATTTATTTTCTTTTTTGTTAATGCATGTTTGGCTCAGTAACCACAGAGGAGGATAATACGAAATACTCCCATACTTTAGGCAAAAATGACACTTTGTTTTCACTGCCTTGCTGCTCATGGGGGTTGGCAGCAAGAGGACTTAAGCGTTCTGCCATGGGAGGTGGAGTTGGCTTTCATACACCCGTATGAAGCACCTTCCGAACTGCCTTTGGGAGGTAAAGAGCCCAGGCAGGATCTGTCCCAAACCGGATGAATGAGGACACTGAGGCTTTTTGGGCTCTGTGGAGAGTGTGTGGCTCAGTTGTGGCTAACCCGAGCAACAAAAAGTCCTCCCCTTGTGCATCAAGGCTGAGAACAGAGCCCATACGGACACAGGGATTAAACCTTAGTTTTGAGTTAGAGGAAACCTTTGGGCATCGTTTGTTCATGTCAGTAGAGCTGTGAGGCCACAACTTTGCATGCGAAGCCACTCTCGTACCATGCAGAGTCATAAGGTATAAATTTGAACTGGGCATGGTAAAAATTGGTTTTCCTTTGACAGATCATTGTTGTAATAGTTGTATATAATCTATCAAAATGCATATTTCTAATTAATTACTTTACAAGATTCAAGTAGCTTTCGCTTGATTTTGCCTAATGCTTCTTAAAAAATTTACCTAGGTCAAACAAATTATTAAAATAAGGAAAGAATGGTACAATAATATTCAGCATGATTTAGAGTTTTTATTATGTTAATAGTCCAAGTTGTCAGTTTTTATGTAGTCATTTCAATGGAGGAGAATTTTAAAAGGAGTTTTGAAAGATAATACAGAAGGCTTTTGAAGTCTTATAGTATGTTTTTGGTTATGAGGAGAGCTATGAAGAATACTCGGTGTTCATTTCTGAAAATAGTTATTAGGTGTTGGAGGGTGGTGCTGCCTTGAGAGACGAGTCAGCCTGGCTGTGCAGAATTGAAAAGAAAAAGAGTAAAATGGCATTAGGTTGGGAGGAAATGAGGAGAGCAAGGGATGAGAAGGATGACTTTTGCTCTGGTAAGAGTGGGACAAGACTGCTTTTATGAACGCTGAGGTAGTTGCGTGCTTACGTCATGTGTTTTATGGCTTTATGGTGGGACCCGAGCTGAAATCTTCATGGTATTGGAAGTGGTCTGGTTTAGCACCCTTAGAAAGAGGTGTTACTTATTTGTCCCTGTCATCATATGGGCAGCTGAAAGGATAAAGTCTGAACCCAACCCTCAAACTTCAGAAACATGATGTCAGTAGAATATAGTAACGCTTTTTTAATGCACATTTAATCAAACCCATGGACCCTGCTTGGTGCATGTACAATCATGTGCCCAGGCTCTGTGGTCTCAGGAGACGCAGCAGGGAACAGTGTGTGCTGAAAACCTGACTTAGGGATTTCCAGTGACTCAGGGCAGGCGGAGCTGCTGATTGAGGGATATGTGAACTGAATGGGGCAGCCATTGCCGTGCTGGGGAGAGCTGAGCTGCCAGAGAGCTTTTCCTTCTTCCCTTATTCATGGTTCACTGGAAAAGATCATGCTTCATCTCAAACCTGTAGCAGCATTACTAATGTCTGAATACAGACACAATACTCTATCTCTGTATTTACATTTTCCCTGCGATTGTGATGCACACGTGAGTTACCTTGCTTCGCTAAGCTGTTGTAGGAGCTCAATATTAAACAACTGTGTTTCAGCCCTGAATTTTGAGGCTCTTTGCTAAAGCGGCCAAATGAACCCAATATGCAGGCTCGCATGGTTGGGCGGACTGAAGAAATGAAGCAGAACTCTAAAAAGAAGTGACTTTGTTACTCAGCCAGTTTTTCAAAAGGAAAGAGAGTTTATGTGGGTCCTTGGAAACTGCTTCACATTGTTCTCATTCAGGAATATACATAGGAGACACTTTTTGCCAATAAAAGCATTAATTCATGGGTAATGTGGAGTCCTGGCCATTCCCATGTGAAAGCTCTGCCAGATTGGGTCAGATGACTCCACCTTCTAAAACTATGTATGTTTATGACATGCACTGCTTTAAGCCATAAATAAATCTGTGGCATTGTGCCTGTAATAATCTTTCTGCAGAGCTGTACAGCCTACTACCCATTAGCTGATGTATTTATCATGCTTACTGTTCTTTTCCATTATGGCTGTAGTACGAGTGTGATGGTATCTGGTAAAGTAATTTAAAAAGTATTGTTTGAAGTACAAAAATACAGATCATGTGAAGTACCCCCGAAGGTAATGGAGCTCCGTGTGGGCACAGAACTATTTATTGTGTGTCATTTTGTTGCTCATACAACTGAAGTTCATCCATACACTCTATGCATGTGTACAAATATGCACAAATACATTTATTTGAGATACATTGAAGCCCTCATGCTTATGTACACTCGACTATTATAAAAACAAAGTTAATACAAACACATAAGATTATAAGATTCCACGTGTGGAGATGTTCATGGGGAGATACTCTTTTAATATGTAGAAGGAGGTGATGATGTAGTGAAAGACTTTGTTACAGTATTAAGATGTAATATGTATATCCACACAGTGTTAGACATCCAGAGCTAAGGAAATACCAGCTGTGCAAGACTAATGTTCCTTTGTTCTTAATTATGTGCTTTTTTTAGGAGTAAGGAATAATTCTGCAATAAAAACATTTTGGAATTAATTTAGCTTTAATCTTATAGTCCTATCGTTTACCAGTTTTATATATAGATACTTTAAAAAGAGGGGGTGCATAATTATATGTAAGTGACTGTCATCTCAAACCCCAAATTTCTTTAACTCTGGCTGTTTGTATATTTTGTTCTGGCATTTCTGCTTGTTCCTAGCATTTAAAAAAAGTCCTAACAACTAACTCTCCCTTGAAATTCAAAACTATCTTGAAGCCTTATGATTTTAGAAAACCCATGAATTCTGTATCTAAGTATTATGGAGTGTCCATAAAGAGTGTGGCATTTTGGCATCCTCCTTCTGGCAGCAGTTGAATACTTATTAATTCCAAATAAAGAAAGGTTTCAGAGCAATCACAGGACTTCCCTGGAGAAGGGGCAGTAAGGGAAGTTCAGAGGGCTTTGCTGCAGAAGTCGGCTGTCAGCTGTCTAATGCTGCACTCCACCCTGGCAGCTCTTGGCAAACGCTGTGATGCTGTGCCCACATCCTAAAGCTGCTAATATAGAAGGTTTGCAAGTTTGTCAAGAAAATAACTTTCGTTTTTGTAGATGCTGTTTTATGCATTTAAGAAAAAGACACTGTTGATAGAAACCTTTTAGAATCTCTGATTGATACATCTCTGGATAATTTTGTGCAGTAGGAAACTACTAAGCTATCAGACAAAAGATGTCAGTGGTCCTTTCAGGTCCCTTTCTCCTGAAATACCAAGTAAAAGAACAACATTCAGATTAGAGCAGGTTTCCTGTACTCAGTTTCCATCATGGAATTTATTTCTTCATTCTCCTTCCTGAAAGGCAGTCTTCATCTTCCTTATTAATTTTGTCAACTGCTGTATTTGCTGGGGCATGAATTATCTCCAGGCCCTGCCATTGCCAAATATATTGCTACTTGGCCTAAAAATTGTATGTTCCAGGTTCGCTGGAAATCTCCAGTGCAAGAAGTGTGAGCTGACAGGACACAGCACTTAATGGGGATGTCTCCTTCTCTCACTGGCACTTCTGAAACAAGGAGCTCAGCAGCAGCTTCCAGGGCTCTTCCAGTCAAGCAGAAGTCCAGGAGACCAGATTCTATGCTTCTAGTGACACTTCTGTTTACTGTCACCATGTTATTTATTTGCTGCTTGATTTACCAATCTGAAAAATTGATAATGGTGATACTGATGTTGAAATTTGCTGGAAGTTTACAGCCCAATCCAAACTCTGCTTGAGTCAGTGGTAGACTCCCATCTATCAGTTCTGGTTTTTAGTTTAAGGCATTTGGCAACATAGCAATTAAAGGCTGCAGTGATTTGCAGTAGACCTTTCCATCTGCAGAACCAGAGCTTTAGTTCGCTGGTGTTTGAGTCCTGTGAGATCCTTAGATGAATCTAGGTATGAAACAGGAAAAATTACTCCTGTTTGCCCAGCATTAGGACAATAAGATAAATGCAAATGATATCTCCTTGATCCTGGTTTTGAACAGTCTAAATTAGAATCATAGAATCATGGAATTGTTTGGGTTGGAAGGGACCTTAAAGATCATTTTGTTCCAACCCCCTTGCCATGGGCAGGGAAACGTTTCACCAGACCAGGTTGCTCAGAGCTCCATCCAACCTGGCCCTGAACATTTTCAGGGATGGGGTAGCCACAGCCTCTCTGGACAATCTGTTCCAGTACTTTACCACCATCTGAGTCAAGAATTTCTTCCTAACTTCTAATCTAAACTTGCCCTCTTTCAGGCATTAGGAAAATTAGACATAACACAGCAAGAGGTTGTTGGGGGTATTTGGAGTTTTTTTGGTTTTTTTAAGTGTGGGTGAGGAATCATAAAATATATGCCTTTGTGTCTTATGTCTTCTAGAAGTGCAGCAATAGGATGCTTCTCAGCCGCCACTTTGTTCTCCGTTTTACAGCATTCTGTTCATTTCTGAGACAGAAAAGATGCCAAAGATCAAAAGATCTCTCCATTAGCTCTATGGTGCTTGGGTTTGTTGGAATGACTGAGCACTGATTGGATCTGTGCTCCAGAGGCACTGTGACCCAGCCACTGGTATTTGTCCAGTAAAAATCCACAAGTAGCGCAGGAGTTCTCACTCACTAGCTTTGGATTTGGCGTCAAATAAAGCATTTAAATAAAAAAGGGGGAAAAAAAGGAAAAAAAGAAAAAAGAGCTGCCAGGAGGATCTTCCTTTTTTGATCATTAAGACAGCAGCAACAAATTATCCCTGTTTAGTGTAGGTTTTGAGATTGCTTTGGTGCCAGGAGTTTTGCCACCTGTTCCCAGCAGGACAAGGTGGGGATATGAAGAAAACTGGTAATCTTTGAGAAATAAAATATACATGTGCACTTACAAAGTGAACTTTGATAATCTTTGTAGTGAATGAGGTAAACCATCTCAGCATTACAAATCGCTCAGAGGATGAGCTGCTTTAATGCAGCCCAGACAGCCGGGGACTATTTGTTTTCATTTATTTAAAGGAACCTCAGCAGGTAGTTTCAAACAGAAATCTTGCATTTTCTTGTTTTATTAAAAACAAAACAAACAAGCCCCCAAAACCAAAGCAAGTAAACAAAACCCCTATCATGGTAAAAGGTCTGTATATTATCTCATCTCTTCTTTATTTTTCATATTCTGCTTTTCCTACAGCTTGCAAATGAGATAGTAAAATCCATTCTAAACCAGAAGTGATGTTGCTTGGAAGAAGTCAGACTAGAAGTCATGAGAAGTCATACAGGTTATATGCTCATGCAAATTATCACAAGTCCATGCACCTCAGTGTCCTGGAGGACCTGACCTGTTAGGTGGGTGAGGGCAGAACCAAATATTTATAACCATTAATAAATTAGAAGGTGCCCAAAGCAAAATGAAATGCAAGGAAAAAATACCTTTCCAGGCTGGAGCTGGGCTGGCTCCTCAGCAGGAAGGTCTACTTTCCCAAAGGCATTTTCCCATCCTTGCTTGCCTCAGCAGGTGTTCAGAGACCCTCTCTCCAGCAAGAGAAAGGACAAGAGGAAGCAGGGATTTAATCCTTTACTTAGAAGAGACTAGGCTCCTTCTCATACTTGGCAAATAACAACCAGAAGATGCTACCTCAAAAAAAAATTTAAAAATCTGTATTGCTGTAGTTAGAGGGATCAGAGGTAACAAATAAGAACATCCTGCTGTTGAAAATAAGATGAGCACTGTTAAAATGGTGGCATGGGGTCTTGGGTCCTTGTAGTAATGAAAGGGTTAAATAATTTCTGGCAGCCCATTGATCACGTAAAACCATAAAGCAGTTCCAGTAGAAAGAGATGTGTAGAGGTAGAAAATATCGGACTGAGTGCATGCTCTCTGTGGATAATAAAAATTACCCACTTTCTCACAGATGTCAAATCTGGCAGTTTTCCACTAAAAATTTGGACTGCATATCAACTATCCAAATTATTTTAGTGTCTGTTGAAGAGTGTGTTTGGCAGGGTTTCCAGTAGGAAAATAGGAAGTCGATTTGAAAACATTAATACTATTTGAATACAACTGCTTAAGCTGATTGTTCCTTAGATGAACTCCAGTGGAAATACATTCTTCCCTGCAAGTCCCCAGAAAATCTCCAGGTGGAGAAAGTGGGGATGTGAAATAAGTGCTTAAGAGGGCAGGGAGAAGTTTATCTCCAGAGGTTTTACCTTCCTCTTCCTCCTGTTTTACTCAATTATATAGATGCTGGTTAAATAAGTGGGGATATAATAACTGGGAAAGCGTTTGAAAGGAAGGAGAGCTAAGAAGGAGAGTATGGACATTGAAGAGAGCAAATATACAAATAACCTGTGTAGCTTTTAGGGTTCTGAAAGAACTTCAGTGGTGTGGGAAAGGGAGGGGATGTCATCGAGGCATTAGTTACGATGTGTGTGCAGTGGGGAGGTGCCATCAAAACAGCAACTGAGGGATTGGACTAGATGCCCCAAAAAATGGGCCAAAAGGACAGTAGAGAAAGCAATCAGAGGTGTGTTGTGATTTAAAATAGTGCATGTTTCACTAGTCCACTCCTAGAATAACACAGGATTTTTGGGGTTAAAACTCAACATTGTAATAGAATGGACAAGCACTCGTGTTTAACATAGGGTTGCCTTCATCTTTCTCTGAAGCATAGATAGCATAAATCAGAGGAGTGGCAATACTGCTGCTAGGCTGTAACTGAGACACAGGAGAATGAATTCAAGAGAGGAAAGCATCAGAAGAATAAACTGAAAATTTCCTGATTGTGAGTTTGGCTAAAAATGAGCTTATAACTGTAGATCATGGATATAATAAAATACTTGCAAAATAAGTAACACGACACTGATGCACTTCTGAAAGGAAGTGATGGAAGTCATGTTCTGGCAGGTGCTTCCACTGGCTTTGATAGGCTATTTTAATGCCAGAAGAAGTAAGTTAGTATTTCTAACTGGGGATATGATCAGAGTAATATTTTACTGAGTTTTTCACAGAACAAAAAATAATAGGAAACAAATGCACTCTCGTGTCCTGGTGTTCTAGACACTTTCTGTCAGATCTTGAAAATGTCTTGTCCTGGCTTGGGCCAGGAGAAGTGCTGAAATAGAGCTGTTGCGCTAATATGACTTTTTTTTTAAGTTGAATCAGTTTTAAGCCAGTGCAGTGTTAACAGGGCTGCAGACAGAGTAGCACAGTTATTTCTCTTCTTAAATCCTGTAACTCTTTTTTTGCCCTTACAAGACTTAAAAGTGCATCGGGAGAAAAGCTCAGTCCTGCCTCCCTATTTACTGCCGTTCCTACACTGGCAGGGAGATTGGCTTGTTGCTATAGTAGGAACTGTGCATGTGAGAGAGGGAGTTGCTGCTCCAGAGAGCTCATGCTCTGCAGAGGTCAGAGTCAAGTCTCTGATCTGTCAGTGCACTGAAACAGTTCTTAAAACAGCTCTCATAAAAATTCTTAGGCTTTACCGCATCTAATCTTTTGTTCTGGTGCTTGGAGAGTTATTGTCAATCCTTATCTGAAGGATAACAATGGAAATCGGGTGGTTTTCTGATTTGGTGAAATTCTTGATATAGTGAAATTGTTAGAAATTTATTGCTTAGATTTTGGGGAGGAAGTCAGGACTTCATCTTTCAGAGGACTTTCAGGTCTCTTCCAGTAGGTGATCTCTGTCATGATCCCATTTGCCTCAGGTTAAGTTAGATTCCCAGAGGTTTTGTCCAACTATTGTTTCCTGAGCAGCATTCCACATTGTGGGAGAACAGGTCTGGCATTTACTCTGGGAGGGAGAACACAGCAGGGTCCTTGCCCTGTAGTGGGGCAGAGAGTAGGTCATGGAGAATAGTAAATACACTTGAACTATTAGTCTGGAGCAGTCAAGAAGAGGGAAAAAAAAAAGAAAAAAAAGAAAGAGAGAGGTCCTTTAAATACTTGGTTTTGTTTGTTCGAAGGGAAAAGTGTTCCTCTAAAGCCAGGATTAGTTAATATCTTTTATTCATAGTTCACCATTGCGTCAGGAAATGTGTTCCCAGATACTTAAATAGCTTATGGGAAGTGCTGAATTGATCTGTGGAGCATTTGAGAGATTTTCTTGTATATCTGTGTTGGAGCATTGTCTATGTTCAGCCGTTGTATTGGCACAGGATGATTGTAAGATCCCTACGTGCCCATTTTGGCAAGTGTTCACTTTTGACTCTGTTGTCCCTGTAGGGAATGCCACCAGCCGAAATGCTCAGTGCCATCCGAGGAGGTTTTCTTCTTCTTTTCAAGGAATAACACAGAGAGAATAGGTGACATAATTAAATATGTGGATGTGAGCATGTCAACTTGCTGAAGCACTACCTTATCAGTTTTGATTCTTTAATATGACTAAGAGAAATTTAGGTCAAACCCAAAGCAAAGCTATGTCTGATCACCCAGCCATCAAACAGGAAAAGATTAATTTTTATTATTAAGGGGTACATCCAGCAAAATTGATCTGATCACTCAGCCATCAAACAGGAAAAGATTGGTTTTTATTATTAAGGGGTACATCCAACAAAATTGCTTTTGGTTTCCTAATCTGCGTCTGTGGTATCAAATTTCAGCAAGTCTCAGGTTTTCCTTATGTAGTGAAGCTTGTTTCTTGTATAAATTCAGTATTTGCTGTGTATTCTGTGTTTGGCCATCATGAAAGAATGGGCAAGTAAATTAAAATTAAAAAATCTCTCTGCTCCTTGCTAATCTTTGGCATCAAAATGGAACGTCAACAGGCCTTTTTGTCTAGATGATTTACATGGATCTGCCCATGTGACTGGATTCATCACTTAAAGGCTTGTATTACTTTTTTGGAGGTTTTGGTGGTTGGTTTTGTTTTTTTTTTTTTTCCTTGGGAGAAGGCTTTCAATATTTCCATTGTCTTCTAAGTTTTCACCAACTGGCAACTGGAAAGGAACTCTATAGGAAAGAGAGTCAAATCCTGACACTATGGTGGAGTCTAGGTCTAAATCCAATCTTTGTGGCTTCACCCTGGTCTACTCCAAAGATTATAAGGGAAAGGCCTTTTGTCATTCCTGTCACATGAAAACACAAAGTTCTAGGAGTTCCATGATGGTCCATTTTTGTAATATGTCAACCTCAGTTACAGGAACTGTAATTTACTAAATATTTGATAATTTACTTAAAATTATAATAAGGCTTTGATTATTATTCTATTTTTTTTTCTGCAGTGATTGAACAGACCCAAGTTAAATGTTTTATTCACATCTCCAACTATCCAGTGCTCAAACTTAGACAGTCTTTTAACTTTTGAGCCTACTTTTCTATGTAAAACAGGATGATTTGATGACAGAGGCTTCCCCAAAGCCAGAGGCACTTTCTCTTCCTGTTCTTTGGACACACATATTTCTTCTGATATCATGGGCATTAATGTCCTTGATCTGCACAAACATATAGCTGGTGGGCATTATAACAAGTCTCAGCTTGCTGGGAGAAGTCTGTAAAAGTAAGAGTGTTTTCCGATGTGCATAATAAAATACTTTCCTGCTCCTTTATATGGCTTTAACACGCATTCAGAATTGCAGTTCCTCTTAACCTGCTTTCCAGATTTCTTCGGAAATAATAATTGAGAGAGCACGACTGATTTCGGTCGTGATTCTGCAAGTTCTAAGTGCTCAGAGCTGGTCAGGACCTGCAACTGTTTACAGAGTTAAAGTATGTGGAAGTCTATTACTTGAGATACTTTTGCCAATAGAGCTTGGATTCATCTCTTGGACTAGTAATAGAAATTTCATGCAGTCTCCCCTTTTGATCTCACTCTGTGAGATTTTGTGGCTTAGCAGGAGATCCAGTTGTCAGGATTTTCAGATAGTTTCATTTTTGTTTGGTTGTTTTAAAATGGGTTGGTGTACTTATTTTTTAATTAGCTCCAGCTGAAAATTTAACACTTGCTGACTGATAAAGTTAACATTGGTGAATCCTAGCATAAGAAAATGATGTGACCTTAAGTGAAACATTGACAAGTGTACAAAGACAATGCGTCATTTTCTGATAGTCCTTCTCTCACTCCCCATTCTGTGTCCAGCTTTAGGTGAAAGTGGTAATACACGGACTTCTGTGAAATTAAGACTTTCTATCTTGTTAAGTATTCCTGTAGTTATTTTTCTGATTTTTCTGTGTTTGGATAGACTGTAGTCTCAGCTCGAGTGTTTGTCTTGGTGGCTGTCTGATATTTTAGCAGGAATTTCTACTTGCTTTTGTCACTCCAGCATTATTGCCCATCCCTGGAAGTGTTCAAGGCCAGGCTGGATGGGGCTCTGAGTGACATGGTAAAGTTTCCCTGTCCATGATAGGGAGGCTGTAATTAGATGATCTTTATAAGGTCCCTTCCAACTCAAACCATTCTATAATTCAGAATCCATTTGTAAGTCTGTTTTTTACAGGATTTTCCTAATTTTTGTAGCTTAGAGGATTTTAAAACCTTCTTCCATGCAGATGAGGCCTGTCCTGGGAGTGACTTTGGCCACCTCTTCATTTGCAGCTTGCAGTTTTGAAAAGCTCACCTCTCCAACCATCCTGCATTTGAAAACTAATTAGCAGTTGTACTGTTCATGAATCAATCAATTTCATACATCCTTAACACAGGAAAGGGGCTTTGCAGAAGTAAAAGGAATTTGATTTATGAAAAAAAGATTTGTGGTTGCTGAGTCCAAAGACCGGCACTCACAGGAGCATATTGATTGTTTGTCGTAAATGGAAAGTGTAATTAAATATTCCTTTATTGGTTTTTTTCCTTTTTTAGAGGGTAATATTTAAATAAACTTCTACAAACCTATTGGAAAAGGAACTTTATCCTTTTAGCTCTTTCTTAGGCAGAGTGGTCCCCACTAGCTTTGGGACAAGATTTGTCCAAGAAAACTTAGCAAAAGAAAATAAATAAAGCAGCATATTTTAAATAAACTGCATTCTAAAAAAGCCCATTTTTTTACTCAAACCACCCACATATATGCTAACATACAGAATTAGTCCTAACCTGCCAAAAGAAGAAAATGCGCAACACCTTTCAAAGATGCAAATTGACAATTAACAAAACAATAGAGTTCTAGCCTTCCATTGCTGAGGTGCAAATTGATAATCAGATTGCAAGGAGAAACTGGTGGCTTCTATTTAAGATTCCAGAGAAGGCTCCCTATGGAAGGAGAGGAGGGAAAGGGACTAAGTAATGCAACCAGTGCTACAGCAGGAAAATCCCACATAGGGAGCACAGGGATACACCAGGCTGATATCAGCTGTATGGCTTGCATGTTGTTAATTGTGACAACAGGAATGAGAAGGGAGTGGTAAAATTTGGTTATGTTGTGGAATTGCAGTTATTTTTCTCATATATATCCAATGCCCTACAGTGATGTTGATGGGAGAAAATGCAAACTATATGTAATTTTTTTTTTTCCACTTACCTTTGGCAGTCTTGCCTTTACTTTGCACATTAAATCCCATCACTTGTATTTTTCCTAATGTTTCATACACTCATGAGCAGCTGCAGGTAACTGCCAGTTTATCTTATCCCAACTTGTCTCAGATATATTTTATCCTTTCCAAGTATGAAATTTTACATAATGATTTCTACTTGAGTTTAAGAGGAAATAAATAATGAGAACCGCCATCGGCTTTTCTAATAGGAAATTTTAGTGCTCAGTGCTTGGGCAAAACAGGTTGTTGTACTGCAGGAAATTTTCATGTTGCAAATTAGAAAGGACATGAGGAACTGGAGATTTGTTTGGACAGTTGTAATTTGGATGCAAATTTTGAAGGAAGCGTCATAAACTTTGTTTTGTGTTTTCCCACCATCCAAGTCGTGTTTGTTCTGTGCTTTTGGCCAACTCCAATAAAATTGGTGCCTTAGGTCATATCCTGTTGTGGCCTGTAGTATTTCTGCTATTGTGTACCTGTGAAAGTTGATGGGTTTTAATGAGATTTTTGCTTAGTTTGATTTTAATTTACCAGTGACTGGTTCCCAATGCTGTTTAATTTTTAACATCTGATCTCTCCTGAAAGATCTGTATCGTAGCATGTGTATGTCCGTTTTAATTTTGTTCTTCTGAATTCTTTTCTCTCTAAGTTTTGTTACTATGGAATCTGTATTTCAGAAGTAGAAGAGTAATTTAAGGATAAGGCCTTTTTAATAATCTGAATAATTTTTGGCATTTGACAAATATATAGATATATAGTCTGGAATTTTTAAGACTGGTTGAAGTATTTGAGACTTGGTTAATTTGAAACGAAGCCGTATGATTAAATGTCCTGGGTATCATGGAAAGTTTCAGCCATAATTATACAATTTTAATGAATTTGTTGCTCTTGAAAATGTTGAGTTGACAGCTGCTTAGGATGAAGTCCTGGCTGGTTGCAGCACATGATAGGTAGGGGATTGCAGAGCTCTGAGCACGCTGCGCATTACTCAGCTCCCTCTCAAAACAAAGTTGAAGATCACTCGGTAAACGACCAGCTGAGCCCTCCCTTTCCATCAACAGAGCAGCAGCATTTTATTTTGTGGACAGCTGGCTGGTAGAGAATACTTGACATCTTCCTCTGATTTGTGGTCAGCATGTGTCAGTGTATGTCAGTCCACCAGGATGGTTGTCACAGCCCTCATCATGTGAGGAGGAGTGGAGGAATTTTGGATGCTGATACCGGCAGTGACAGTACTCTTGAGCCTGTATTCAGGAAACAGATTAATTCCTCTTCCAGGTGCCAAGATTTAGCACCTTTTATGTATTTTGATTAGCAATGAATAGGAGATTTTTATCCTTAGTGGTGTAATGGCTCGTTGCATTTAGATACCTCTTATTATGAACTAGATTCTGACATTGAGTATTATCTGACTTCTCTGAAAGCCAACCCCTCTTGAGTGAATGCGATGTTTGACAAGTAAATAATAGAGTATGGTGCCCTATGAATGTGTTTTAACCTGTTCCACTTAAGTTTTCTTAGCATTGATGCATGTATTTACAGCGTGTAGTATGCAAGGCATAGAAGGATGGAAAAGTTTGTTCATACATTCAGTAATTTCTTCTTGGGCAAGATTCATGTTGATGTCATTCTACACAGCACTTTATTATCCTGCCTCTGGTACAAAGGGGTATGTAATCTGAAGGTTGGGGGTGGACTTATTTTTTCAAATAAAAGCCACTAAGGCCAGCACTTTTGTCCCTTTTCATGTCTTCTGAAGTCTGTGTGATTTCTAACCCTTTATTTCTTTTTTCCAGGCTATTCATGTTTGCTGTCGGGCAGGGCAAATCAATCTTTTCTAAGTACTCTTTAATCATAAATCCAGATGTATTAAGCTTGCTATTACCTAGCCAGTGGTAGTCAGAAAAAGGCAGGGGGGAATGTCTAGTCAGTATGGCTGAACTGTGATTGGGATCACAGGGCTGCTTGCTCTGTGCCCCTTCACTCTTGGACTGCATTGGTGCTTTTGGTCTTGTTAGTGAGCTGCCTTTTTAAATATTTTGGTTTTATTTTTATTTAATAGAGGCTATGTTAGTATTCTGTCTAATTATTGTGTTTTGTAGTGTCTGTTGCACTGAATGTTCATTCCCCTTAGCTTATATTTCCCCTCTGGTTTTCAATAAATCTTGGTGGACCTTTGTATCCTGCCATCTTTTCTGCCCTTTTTCCCTAGAGTGTTAATTCCCCCCCTCCAAATATCTGTAAAATCAGCATTTTATTTTTTTCCCTCCTGAGCAGCTATTGCCATCAGCTGTTATAAAATAATGGCTTTAGATGTGTCCCTTATAATGCATTGACCCCTCTGTCTGATTTATCATTAATTTCCAGAGATTTGTTCCAGGCTTGAACTAATACCTTCCCCCCAGGGTCCTGAGTTAAAAACCACACTGAAACCCACTTCCTTTTGCTTTTGTACCTGGAATATTAATCGTATTGCCACTAGCATCCCTGGCACACAGAGACATACCACCACAGTTAACGATATTGGAGGGTTTTCCACTGGCTTTTGTAACAACATTCAAGGTTCTTACACTTATTTCTGAGCTTGTATTTTATCTTGCTACTGTTTTCCACTCCAATACCGACACTCTTACTTATTGGAAAACTAATTTTTATCTCCCTGAAGTTCTTACCAGTTGCTTCTTTCTATTTCTGCTTTGTGCCATTAAAAGCAGAAAAGGTACGACCATTTGCAGTGGAACTTGGGCTCTGCCTAACAGTATAGGAATATTTGTAAGTTACAGTTTTACCAGTCTTGGAAGACTTTCTATGCATTACTTAATATTAATTAAAAATATTGAAAGAGGATAATCTTACGAGTGCTGCAGCACAGTCAGCAGAAAGTATTGAATCTTGGGTTTTAAGTTTTGTTCATTTTAATGTATTGCTCTTAAAGTGAGATATGTTTGGAACTAGCAGGTTGAAGGCATGGTCCCTGGCAAGGGAGTGAAAAATCTCTCCTTGGCTCTACTGAGCACAGGACATACAGATATTGTGTGTTCACTGCAGGGTTGTTGGGAGTGGAGGTGAAGGAATGTTGAGACTTGTTACCCATCACAGCTATGTCTTCTAAGTCACCTTCTCTAGGCACTGTGAAAGCCATGTTGTCTTTAAACTTAAAATCAGAAATTTCAACTAGTCCTTTGGAGATAATTCCCATGCCAGGGTTCATTTATTAATCTCCTATTTGTTCTTAGAATTACAGTCAGCTCTTCCTAAGCAAAGGATTGAAAAAGTTGCTATGTAGGAACCTTTTCCTCTGTAGCTAAGGCTCATCGATGCCCCTTACTATTTTCCTGTTGCTACAGTGCAGCCTGACAAGCAGTTACAAACTCTTGCTTAGGACACATTTGCAAACCTGGTGTACCCACAGATCTCCCTACCAAGAAAATAGGAGCTGTCAGTTAGTGCTACCTGTGAAAATTAACACCCCAGAAAAGTAAATCCACTCTGACCTGTTTTGAATTTTAGCCTTTTTGATATTAAAAAAAGAAAAAATACTATTTTGACAGTCTTGAAATCTTAATACTTCTTTGCTTGATTTGGAATTGTTTTGTATAGCTACTGAAATTGTTTAATAGCCTTTGATCATATAAATAGAGTGTGTGAACAACTATGTATATGAAGCAAGAATAATGAAATGCGTGTTCTATGTTGCTTCTTATCTGCAAACCTGTTGTTAACCAAATTCAATTTTAACCTGTGAGGATCCACAGATACATTAGCTGGTTGAGCTAATAGGTAAAAACAGTACAGACAGATATTTGGAAAGTAAAACATCAAGTCCGTACTCATCGCAATGTTTATTGAATAAAAGACTTCAAACACTGGGGCTCTAGGTAGGGTACAGCTTGCTCCCGTGTCAGGAGGACACGCTGCTTTTCATGCCTGGAGTAAAATTGCCCAAGACCAAAGCATGTCTTGAAAGTTTTGTTCCTTGCAGGCATTTATGCATAAAGACTCCATTTGTAAGGCAGAAGTAGCTAAAAATAGTATGTTGTAGTATGGTTAACAAATGATACTGAGAGCAGAGGAAAAGCCGTAGTGCCGCATTTTCAGGTTCGCTTGCCAGATTGGGGGCATATGTGGGGGTAAGACATTGCTAGTCATCCCTTTGTACTTGTGCCTGGTATCCTTGGTTGTTTATGCCTCAAATTTCAAATACCTGGAGATATTTTCTGTAATATAAGGCCAGATTTTTTTTTTTAAGTGCATAGCCAAAAAATTCCAAGATTTGATTAGGATTAAAGCAAAAACATCATGATGTCTTTGTTTTTCTTCAGGCCTTAAGTCAGTAGTGCTTCTGCCGGCTTTACCCAGAAGCAGGAGGGATAGAGACCTAATAAAAACACGATGAAAGCTGAATTCCCGTGCATTCACAGATGTGTAGGAGATGGAGCTTTAAGAGAAGTGTACATGCAATGGCTTATGCTTAGGAACATCGACATCAGTTTTGTGGTGTGTACAGCATTACCAACCACTGGTGTGTGATAAAGCTGCCACAGTGATGGCAGCCACTTAGCCATATACTGTCAGCTCTTAAGTATCACTAACAGTCTGTTTGTCCCCACTTGGGCTCGTTTACCCTGTGTGACTCAGCTCCATGTTGTGGAGCATCTTTTGGCTGCAGGGCAAATCAACCTGCTTTGGTGTTTGTGTGACTTTTTGGGGCTTTATTTTGTTTGGGATTTTTTTAAAAACATGTTTAGCAGTTTTTATGCCACTTAGTACCACATCCTCCTGCCTTTGGTGGCTTGTGGCTGATGATACCAAGCAAGTAGTGGTGGAGCAGTGCAAACAGGAAAACATCCCAAGATCCTCTATCACTAGAAATCTTTCAGATAAAAGGTTCATGTGACATTTTGGAGAGACAGATAGCTGTTTTTTTCTCTTTGTCTCCTCTGTGTTAACTGTATTAACTGCTTCCCATTTGATCTGAGCTCATGGGAGCACCTGTAGTCTGGCATTGGCATGCCCGAGTTCTTTCTTTCCTATCATGGTTGCTTTTTCCTCTCCTGGAAGCTTCACCCATTGCATTTCTGTTTTGAAATGGTTGTCTCCTGGGCAGACAAAGGAGTGCAGTGCTGCCAGCTGGTTTGTCGCCCCTCCTGCCCATCCGTGCTGTTGCAGACACCTTTCAAAGCGTGGGGAGAGGTGTGGGTGGCGTGATGCCGGGCCGGGGCAGCTCCAAGGCTGCATGCCTGAAGGAAGGATCAGGCTGCCTTGGCCAGAATGGCTCAGGACAGGCTCCTGGTAACAGTATTTCAGACCCCAAAGATGCACTGACATAATTTTCAGCATTGTTTGGGACCACACTTATGATCAAAGTCTTACTGCAGGGTCTGCACTGCAAAGAATGGGATTTGCAGATAACTTCAGGAAGGGGGAGTCTACTGGAAAGCTGCAGTTTCTGCCTATTTTGGTTAACTGATTCAGCCTTTCGAGGTCATTTAGGGTGGATTGATATGTTCTCATTCTCCGTATGTGCGGCAGTGTAAGGATCCTGCAGATTGCAATAAACGGGGAAAGGGAAGGAGCAGATTGTCCTACCGGAAAGTAAAAGACTCTTTCAGGATTGTGTAGGTTGTGTAATTTGAAGATCAACATTGCTTATGGTGAACAGATGGAGAGGATGATTAGAAGCTACAAGTGCCCTCCTGTGCTATAGGCCCAATGTCAGATAAACTACCTCTACAGAAAATTATCACTTTCTGAAATTCTAGGACAACTGTAGGTTGTATTCTATGAAATTGAGAGAGAAAACTGGTGTGAGGAGGAGGAAAGGATCTAGACTGTTAACTGTGTGAGACTGCAAACTGCCTCTCAGGAAGCTCAGATTCAAGGTGATTTTAGTGTCTGTGAGTGCTCAGCATTGCTTTTATGAAACTGTGCAAGAGGAAATTCCCATTATTTCAGTCCTGGATTTCACTGTGGCTATCATTAGTACAAACCAGGGTGATTTTTTTCCCTCAGTGAGGGCACGCTCACCTGCCTCACAAGGTCTAACAGTGTAGTATTTGTACACCAGAGAACATGTGCTAAAACCTGAACAAGCAGTGCATTTTGCCACATGTGGCTGTAGGAAAAGCTTAGCTGAGAACTCCTGGTTAAGAGCTGTAGACCAGTGTTTGTGTGTATTGCAGCAGTGTGTTAGTATTTAAGGCCGATTGTGTGAGGTTTTCGGGTTTGTTTTGAAAGATGTGCTTAAGGTATTAGTGAGTAACAAAGATGTAGAACAACAGACAGTGATTGGGGAATAAATGGACTAAGTTGGCACATCTTCTGGCTGGAAGTGAAGCATCTTCCTTGGGGCTTAGCTGGCAAAACTACCTATGTGTTACAAGGATCTCAGTTAGAATCAATACTCCAAGGACTGGGCGGGCATACAGTGGCAGGATGGAAAATCCAGGGACTGGGTAAGTAAGCATTAATGTCTAGCCAGAGCTTGGCAGACAAAACAGGCAGTGTCAGGGCACGAAAGCACAGCAAAGTGCCTTAATGGAGCTCTTTCTGTGAGTTGTTTAAGGTCTGGAATGAAAGTTGTGCTCAGTAAGTAGAAAAAATACCGAAATTGTAAGAGAGGAGAAAAAGTGCTTTTCCCCGAGGATAAACCAAACTGAATCAGCATATGTAAAAAAGAATTTGATTGTTCTTATGGTTAAATCAATGGCAGTGAGCAATGGCAGTGAATTAGAAGGAAAGATGGCCAGTGGATATGGCCCTGTATTGTCCTGCTTTTGCAATGTGTGTGTGTTCAAATGTGTGTAAACACATCTCCCAAAATCAGAATATGCAGCAACAGAGAAGGTGTTCCCGACATGTCTATATAATGTATGGTATTACATACTGAAACTGTTGGATAAATGAACACTAAGATTGTGAAGTCAGGCTCTCAAAGCACAGGAAATGCCAGAATTAGATTTGCCTGCACAACCTTAATTCAGCCCCTTTGTGCATATGCATTATGATACAGTCTTTAATTACATGATCACATATCAGACCACTGAAATGACAGTGCTGACAGAATGAGAAGATATTCCATATATTTTTTTAATCCTTTTTGTGTGTCCCTGTGGTAGGCATATTCTGTACACATTCAAACCCCAGCTTAAAAACAGCAATTCCGTAATATTATTGATATAACCAATACATGTGAAAATTGATAACTTCCTATGGACTCCTCTGTGATGCTTATCACTGTGTTATCTGTATGTTGTAAAGATGGTAATTGATTCTCACAACATCTGTCTTGGTGGTACTCTGTTTTACAGATGAGGAAAGTTTTTGAAGGGGAAGAAAACACCCCTTCAGTCAAATTCTACCTATATAGCTACAGTCATCCTAAATCCTGGCAGCAATCCAGTTCACTGAAGCCTGCTTAATTCTGAATATTTATCTGCCTTAGGGAATTTCTGGACTAGGTGAAAGTGTCTGAACTCTCCTACCCAGAGATGTGCCCTTGTTACCTGTTTTAGGGGAACCCTGGGGAAAAAAAGTATTTTCTACCCTTCTTCCAAAGTGATGCTACTGTGCATCAAGAAGGCCAGAGCCACGTGACAGTCCAGGTTCCAAACTGGCCTGATGGTAGGATTGTAGAAGGATTGGGCTTTCAGTGGAGTGGTTGATCCCAGGTAGATACAGGCCCTTAGCCTTTTCTGTTAGTTTTTCATGATGATAACTGAAGAGGAGGTACCTTGCTTAGGCCTCTGTTCAGTCAGTAGAGAGAAGGAAATGCAGAGTTTGCTTGGAATTAAATTATCTGTGCAAGTCTCCAGAGCTACCCCTCTGCCTTCCATTTGATGTGTAGGGAAGGTAACTCCTGTGATAGGCTTCTAAATGCATCTGGGTCAGATCTGACTTTTCCAAATGTTGTTTTCACTTTATTGTAGCTGTTTGTATCTTTAAAATAAAGCATCAGTTGACTGCAAAATATAGCATCCCTAAGTATATGTTCAGGTACACCAGGTCAGAAAGTGGGACATGTATGACAAAGGGCTTCCTGCAAGTTTTTGGATTCCTGCAAAACTGTCCTCCTTTTGGCTTGCAAATCTCTGCTGCCTTCAATTCTCGTGTTCCGGTACCTAAAACAAATGAGTTCATGGTCCAGCAGACAACTTTGTAAGTATGCAACTCATGTTCATTCCCAGAGCTCGCTCTTCTGGGATGATATTCTCCTAGAAAAAAATTGGAATTTGATCATATAATTACAGAGTATTGTGATGTGTATGCACCAAGACTGAATCTTAGCTTGGGCTTCCAATGGCTAAATAAGGAATGATTGTG
Organism: Callaeas wilsoni; assembly: GCA_013398955.1. Classification (NCBI taxonomy): domain Eukaryota; kingdom Metazoa; phylum Chordata; class Aves; order Passeriformes; family Callaeidae; genus Callaeas; species Callaeas wilsoni. Next base: position 39,772 of record VWPU01017278.1, read on the forward strand.
AAATCTGAAAGTACAGTATTTTCTTGAATGCTCACTTTGGTTCAATATTTTTTAACCAGAGAATTTTTATAGTAATTAACTGAAAATGTTGTAGAGGTCTGCCACCCTTTCCCTCTCACTTAGGTCATCAGAGGACTGTTACTTAGAGGTACTTAGAAGAGAGTCCTGCTGGCTTCTGCCAGTTGTTGACAGCAGCAGATGGGTTGAGTCGGTCAGAAGTCCAGCAGTTATTGCCAGTTGTGAGGGTAGTGGTCTCTGGCAGTCTTGGCATATTCTAAATTATTTTTTGTCTTTCTCATCTTCACCTATACTTGTTTCTCCTCAGCTCTTGCCAGCCCCTGTTACTCCATTTTTTTTAATCTGTGCTGCTTTTCTGTGCTTTAGGTCTTTACATGGAGTTAAGTTGCTTCATCTGCCTTTACAACTTGGCAGCAACCAGAAGGGCGTGACGTTTCACTGTCTTTGTAGCGCTTCCCAGTGTAAAAGCTGGGAGCACTCCGGTGACTCAGAAGAGCTGCTGGAAGAGGCTTGTGAAGCAGGTTGGCACAATGAGGGAGGCACACGGACCTGCGTAGGGGTAGCACGCCCAGCATACCAGGCCATTCAGTCTGTTGCACTGATTTTCAGCAAATCTTTTCTGCATCATGTAAATTGAGAGCTCCCCTTTCCTCAGTCTTGGACAACATTCCAATGGGTGGATGCAAAGGGCAAGTGGCAAGAGTTGCTTTCCTCTGTGCACATTTCAAGGTCATCCAAGAATGATTTAAGCTGTGTCGGTGAGAGTGAGAGTGATTTTAAAAAAACGTGTGGCTCAGGTCATGAATGGCAAGGCATGAAGCCAAGCAGCTAATTTTTCAGTTTTTATATTCACTGATTTTGTGTACTGGCTGCTGCATTTAATTTCTTATAAACACTATATATATTAGGCCAACCACAACTAAGAGTATGGCATTTCCAATGGAATGGTGGTAGAGGTTTGATTAGTGGTGGTGTGATTCCTGCTGATATGCTGGATATTAAGAGAGAAAAGCAAACAACATAACAGGGGCTTTACAACACCAGTTGGTTAGGACTCAGTCCTTTGAAAACCACTACTCCAGAGATTTAGTGAATTACTCAAAATTTACCTTTGCCTTTATTGTGCTGGTTTGTTGCATGTACCACAGTTGCTAAAGTAAGAAATACTGCTTTGCATTCAAGGAAACAGATTTTCATGCTTGCATCAGAAAAAAAAACCAAAAACCGTCATAGCTGAAATAAGCAACATTATCAGCAATATAAATTTTCAAAAGTAATCTGCATCCTATAATTCAGGTTTGGGGTATGTAAGGTGCAGCCATATTTGGAGGTTCTCGTCTGCCTGTTAGATTGGTGATTATGTACTGCGGGAAGGGATGAGGATTTGCTGCTTTGCCAGTTTAATAGAGGCAAGGTAACTAATTTGATTCGGGATACTCTCATCATGAGTTGCTTGAAGGTGTTCAAATTTGCTTATGAAATAGTCCCTTCTGAGCTAAGGAGATGGAAATGAGACACTAAAAAGCTTTCTTGAAATGCTTCCATGTTTCTCAGCTCAGAACATCCCATTTGATATTAATATTAGGTACTGAGGCAAAGTCATCAGGTAGAAAAGGGAGGAAATGTAGAAACAGTCATTTTCTTGTGTGTTTCCTCAGGATGCTATTTTGAGGCTTTAAAAAAAAAATAAAATTCCTGCTTTGCTGCTGAGGCTGCTGTAAAGCGGGGAAGTGGCAGATGTAATTGAAGTCCCAGGGCCCTGCCCTAGAAGAGGTCCAATCCTGGCAGCATACATATTGCTTATATGAAAGCGAACAGATGGATACATTTGGTCAATTCTGCCGGGTTCATATGGAAACCTTCAGAATTTTTTCTTACTATTTTGAGTGGAATACTTAAATCTGTTATCTGCTGAAAGGCTGTAGTTGCCTGGGATGGGTGCTTTGGTAGCTTTGAGCAGGGAGTGTTGCCTTACCGTGGATGTCTTCCGATCAGATGTGTTTATCTCCCCATACTCCTTCCCCCCTCCCCTTCCTGCAGGACCAATTCAGCTACTGGAGGAGTGAGCTGGATTTTTTTCAACTTCAGTGGCATGAGAACTGTCAGCTGAGTCTTAATCATGGAGCTATTACTGGTAGTGAATATGAAGGAAAGAGAAGAAATCCAGCTTGCTTTTCAGATGATAGATTGATTGCAGAAGCACATTTTGATTATTCTTGGGGTGGAGAGAGAAGAGGAAGGAGGAGATTTGGAGAACAAAAACATCACATTTTCTTTAATTAAAAAACCCACTAATTTTCTGATACTAATTCATGCTAAATTCTTGCTGACAATTTTTGATGTTTCTCAATTCAAAACAACTGAAAGCAATGAATTGAAGGGAGAAGAATGAAGAATCAAAGAGGAGGGGTGTAGCTGCATTAGTAGGACACATCTTGAAGTGCTAATACTTAGTCTGGGAGGGGGGGAGGAGGTACGATTAATCTGTAATGCTTGAAATTAGTTGCTTTTGAGTATCCTCAGGTGTGTGTGTGAGTGTGTGTGTTCATGTGTGCACACGTGTAATGATCTAATAACGTGGCATCAAGGAAAGAATTGGTCTCTGGCTGAATTCTAAAAGGCTATCAAGCAAATGGGTCAGCATCTGTATTTTCACCTAGTTGTCTTTTTTCCAAGTGTATAACCATAAAAAAATATACACAATAAGGATTTAGACACTATCAATGACAGCTCTGTGCAGTATTAAAGTTCTTAAAGAAACTCGCTCTTGCCAGAAACCTTTAACTTTAAAGATTTCCAGGAAGGCTGTAAGCAAAGCAACAAAATGCAATCTCTGATATTAAAAGCAAGTTTCTATGAAGATTGTAGTTGCAAGTGCTCATTTCTGTCTTTTTTTAAAGAAAAAGACTTCTTTTAACCACTAGTGACAATAACTTTTGTTGAAAATGAGGGTTAGAAAAGAAGAGTAGAAGCTGAACTCATTGGGTGAGAGAGCTAGAGAGCTTGAATTTGACAAAAATAGTTTCTTCTCTATTCCTCTCTCACTCTCTTGAGCTGCATCCTTCTCACAAAAACAACTCCACCCACTGTTGTAGAAAATGGCCATCTCTTGGTATGTTCTTTGAAGGTCTTGTTTTGATAGTGCTAGTGCTAGTTTTGGGGATTAACGTGAATAACCCTATCAAATTTTGTTAAGACATGGTACCAATACAGAAGGACCCATGTATACTATTTAAAATACCCTTGTTAACAGAGATTTAACAGTCATTTCATTCTGCACTGTTCATCACATTCACACATGTGGGATGGGCATTAACAGATTGAGCTACATCTTTTCATTTCAATTCTGCAGCAGTCTCTCTTTGTAGGAATATTTTATGTAGTAATAATTTTCTTCCTATTACAGACTTTCTAACTATGTTAATGGCAGTAGACTGGCCACAGAGACATTCGTGAGAACTACCTTTGCAGTGACATTTAAACAATTTATTTGATCTTGCTTTAGCATACCTGCTCATGCCTTTTTTCACTCTGTTGATGACCTTAGGAGAACTTTGTGTATAACCATGGGTCTTTCAATCACATTCAGCTTAACAAAATGGTATGCAAATTTCTGCAAGATGTTATTTCTGAAGTCTTTGAGATTTGCAGTGAGTCTGCTAGCAGGTGGATGCCCCTTGACAGCATGGGCATATTTAAGGAGCAGCTCCAAGGCCAGTCACAGAAGGCAGAGTGTCTTAACTGAGGATGTTCTCTTTAATGGGTATGCAGTTGTTGGGTGAGCCTTGACTTACCCAAAGCAGAAGGTGCTATTATCAATATAGGGGGGTTTTTGTGTTTTGGTTTTGTTTTTGTTTTTTTTTTTTTCCCTTGGTGCATGATAAGGGAAAAGCAGAGCTGAGAAAGGTTGATGGCAAGGGAGCAAGAGGGCATTTCTATATATCTCACATATGTACTATGCTGAATTGATCATCTTATCATCATTTAGAGAAATTTCAAATTGTGGATTTGTGACTGAAATGTGTTATTGGTGTGGGAGTGCTCTTGGCTAAAAGCCTACAATGAGGACTTTCTCTTTGTGAGGGCATATCTTGTCCTGTGCTTGATGCAGCTTTTCCTATACAGGACCAAGTGTAAGAGTGCTCTTAGGAAGAGAATAGTTTTAAAAAATTACCACTGCCGCTATAGCCTTTAACACTTCTATCAGGTTCTATCAGGATCAAATGTCCTCCTGTAAAGTGGTGTTACAAAATCATCCAAGCCAAAATCGGGGAAAGTGAAAGGCAAGAAATGAACTGAATTAACTGGCAAAAAAATTATATTTATCAGCTTGTTGATTTTTAGTATAATTCATGGAAATGAATTCTGTGAAATTGTCAGTCCGTGACAGCTGATTGGGTGGGAAAAACGTAGGATTGCTGCTGAATGCTTACATTGACAGGAACATTCCCATTCGCTAAAAATAAAACCCTTGGACAGTAACATCATACAAATTTGTGTACGTGGGTTACCTGCTGTATGATGTCCCCTGTATGGGAAACACTTGAAGCACATGATTAGTCTCTTCAATTTCTGTTGAACTAAATTATATTTTAGGTTTGATTTGTTGGGGTATTTTGGTTGTTGATTTTTTGTTTGGTTTGGTTTTTTTTTTTTTTTTGACCAGAAGGTAAGCCTACATGTTTTAAGTTTGGCTTCTTCATAAACATTTGTAGATTGAGGTGAGCTTACACTGCTGGCTATCCCTCATGCCTTTCCATTTCCCAATCCTAGTCGTGAAAAGAAAGTTTCTGCCTCAGAAGTTGTGTGGAAAGAAAGCAGGTTTCTTGGCTGGGTCATCGAGGTGGCCTTAGCATATGTTTGTGCACAATGTGTTGTTCCTGCATTACTGAGCCGGCTTCTTTGCCCACGTGTAGCAGCCTGCCTACAAACAATAATAATCACTGTATGTGTCACATTCTGTCCTCTGCAACACTAAAGCTCCTCTGGTGAAGGCAAAAATTCAAAGCAATCATCAGTTCTCCTAAAATTGTCAGGTTTGGTTTCCATGGTCATACCAATTTAGCGTCTGGGTCTGATTTTTTCCCCTTATCCTGCGTCTTACATACAACTTTGACTTGCTGTCGGAATTGAGTAGTCCAAGGATAAGACAAGGGAAAATCAAGCTTTCTGTCCCTGGGGTAAGGGAAATTATATGTAGTTCAACTTTCTCAAGTGACAACATTTATTAGGCAGTTACTACAGACATTTGTATGTAGTCACAGATAGCTTGGTATTTTCTGGGCACTTCCCCAGTAATAAAATCCCAAATCACTATTTACAGAAGATTTTGAAGGTTTTTTCAATGATTCCTTCAAATGTAGCATTTCTTTTAAAATCTTTAATGGAAATTTGCAGCCAGAAAACTAAGCCATGTGTCCACTATGAATTTCCACAGACATCCTTCTTTTCCCCTCCTTTGGATGCCAGTGTGGGTCCAGCTTAAAACATACTCAACCCATGTGTACATTTTCGGTGCTTCCATTCGGGTTCCACTGTTGTAGTGCAAAGAGTACCTTAGCCATGTCTCTATCAAAAATAAATAAAACAGAGTTGTAGATAAAGTGTGGGGAGAAAAGAGAGAGTCCATTCCATTTATTTATGTATTTCTTTGCATGATTTTTGTTTGGCTTTTTTTGATTTAGTTTTATTTGTTTGGGCAAGTTTCCTGCCATTTACCTTTGCATTTGCATTTCCTATTGATTGGCAATTTTTAAACTGTTTATTGTGCTCTTTTGTTTAGCTGTTCAAGAGCTAAAACAAAAGCCACCAGGCCCTGTGAGGGACACATTTGCATGCGGCGAGCGTTGCCCGAGGAAAAAGTAATTGCTAATGCATATTTATGTGGCACAAATTTGCCATTTGTTTATGCATAAAATTATCAATAGTGCAGGGCGGCCCAGCCGTAGAAAATGGTGACCTTTTTAGCTTAATAAAGAGAAATCAGCTGTTATTGTGAAGAGATCAGCCATTTATTCTGTGTTGAGGGACACTGTCGGGAAAATGTAGATTGGTGCCGGCAATATCATTAAATGGAAGGCCAGTGACCCTTTCGGTATAGTCTATTATACTTTATCTAATAGGGGATAAATGACTCTGGTTGGCAAATAGATTAAAAAAAAATAGAGAGAAAAAAAGAAAAAAAAACAAAAACAAAACACAAAAATACCAATAAAACCTGCTACCTCTCCTGACTTTTCTCTTACAGCCCAGCCGTTTGAACAGGTAGATATTGAGGAGGTAACCTTGCACAAGCCACCTGGTATTTTTCTAGCAGAAAAATTATTTGAAAAACAATTCAATAACAACAACAACAAAAACCCCTAAACCAACCCCAAAGCCCACTCTGTTTAGACTAGTTTTGACTGCTTTGGAGTGGGAAAAACACCCAGAGCCAGCCTTCCTAGTGCGTGTCAAAACCAGTGTTCTGAAGGGCCATAATGTGGATTGGATTTTTGGCTTGTCAAATGAGAACTCAGAGTTTGAAATTAGGAGGTAGGGTCTTCTATGAAGACAACAGGTTTCCAAAAACATTTATGCTTTTTTCTTGTATGCATTCAATTTTCTCTGAAGACAACAGATTTTCAAAAACATTTATGCTTTTTTCTTGTATGCATTCAATTTTTTAAGAGTGAAGAAGAATATGGTAGATACTGAAGATCTCACCTTCAGAAAATTCAGCAACACAGTTTTCTTTATAACACTTGACTAATTCAGCTCAACCTTTAATAGGCAGATTTAAGACTTGAAGAGTTAAAAACTAACAGCTGTAAGCCTCGAGGAGTTCTTGTGAAAACAAAAGTGTATGCACAAAACATGTTTCCTTGTTTCTCTCATTCTCTATAGTGTGTAACTGAATGGAGTTTTAGCCACCAGGTGAAATGTGGAGAGCTGTGAGTCACAGTTGCTGTAAAAGGTTGCATTTTCTGTGCAAACTGTGTGGTGGACTGGGGGGTTGATTTTTAAATTTTTTTTTATCCCTGAGAAATATCCAGCAGATAATTGCTAGAGTAATTTTGCAGCTTTGCTCTCTTTGCGTCCTAAAAATATATCCCAAACTAACGTCATCATCACAGAAAAGTCACCACAATGATTGTCACCGTGTGTCATCTTCTTGGTGGCCTCGGTAAAGAGGAAGAGTTTGAACAGGACAATGTAACTTGCAGATAGTGGAAGCTTTTTGAGGCAGGGCTGTTTGGAGATGATTGTGGGGAGATTGTGGTCACAGGCAGGACTTTGGTGTTCTCAAGGCTATTGCTGTGATTTCACCACTATTAAAATTTGGACAACATTTAAATAAAAATACTTTAGTCAAATATAATACAATATATAAAACTTACTCTAGGAGATACTATATAGTATATTGTGTATTACTTTCTCTAACATTGTAAAAGTCATTGTAAGGGTGTGTGCTACAGTTTCAGGGTTTTATACTAAAATTCTCTTTTATTAGGATTTTTTTGGAAACGGTCAGTTTAATTCCTGTACATAGAGCTGTTGCCTGTTTCTGGAATGGTGCACTCGCAGTCCTTCCAAATAATGATTCCCAACCATGTTGCTGTAGAAACAAAAATATTGTAGGACTAGTTATGGAAATAGAGAGAAAGTCAAAGAAATAGTTTAAAAGTAGAATTTTTCTCAGGTCCATCCTATGGAAACTGCAGTAAATATGAAAGTGAATTTAATTGCACATGGCAGCAGGCCCTTTTTTTACTGTTTCTGTCTCTCCACTTGAGACTGTAGCCAAGAACCATAATTTCAGAAGTCTCTGGTAATGTTTGGTGATTGCTTCATTGCATTGTTAATGAACAGTTGTATTAGGTGGGTTTTATCTTTAAAAACACATTTTTATTTTTACTTCAACTAATTAACTAAAGTTTGCTTAGTCTGCGTAAATCTGATTTTTTTTCAAAGGGTCTTTTTCCGTACAGATATTTCCAGCTCTGCTCCTGGAAAAAAAAAATCTTCCTATTCCCATCAAAGCTCGTAGGCAGTTGTTAGCCTGAGTTTTGCTTTGTCTTTTCTAACAGTCATAAAACAACCCTTTTGAAGTTGCTTGACACCAGCTAGAAAGTTGTATGCAGATAAAATTACCAAGAAGAAAATGCTTATGTCTGTATGGGAATAAACTAGGAGTCACAGTGTTGTAAACTAACCCAAATACAACTGAGATTCAAATTCAGATGGTGATGGTGGTTGTTGTTGTTAATATTACTGTTATTTTTTTTTGTACCTGTGCCTGCCCAGGTTGCGGAAGATGCCTGCTAAGTACAGAGAAATTAGAAAGCAAAGCCTCTTCAAAAACCTAGAAGTATCTATGGTCATGGAAAATCATAAGTTTTGTCAAGAGCTTGTTAAGGGAGGAGATAGGTCAGAGACAAGGCAAGGATGAGCAGGTATCACTGGTCAAAGTTGGTAGCAGCAAACAAGAGAATAAGCAAAATGATTATTACCTTTTCCTTGTATTCTGCTGATATGAAGAGGTCAGGGATAGCACTCGGTTCAAGGTTGCTGGGAAAGGCAAAAACAAAATGAGGAATATTCTGTAAACACATGTTACTTGTTCTGATTGCCCTGTGACCTGCCTTTTTTATTTCTAATTAGGAGTGAATTGAGCGGGGCTTATTCTTTTCTCAGCTCATGGTCCATGTCTGCTATATTAATAATGTGTGGGTTAGGGAAGGAAGACAAAAGACTAGTTTTATATCATGCTGTTTAGTTAATGAATGCTTAATTTGATAACCAAGTAATAAGAGTTAAGCAATTGATAAATTTCAGTCCTTTGAGATGCTAGTAAACAGGTGGTGTTGCCTTTTTCCCAACCAGGAAACAAACTCAAGATAATTTTAGTAAGGAATATAAGTAATATAAGAGTGGATCTTTATTTGACCGCCTTCAGGGGCAGTTACGGAAAGTTGTCCACAAAAGCCCACTCCCCCCCCCCGTGGTGAGTACATTTTTATAGGTTTTAGGAAATTAGCATAATTGATAAAAAGCACCAGTTAGGAGGACAAGTGGTGATGCAGTTCCCCCCCAGGTCAAGCCCTTACTCTGAAGTGTTCCCCTTGGCACTAGCTGTGCTTTGTCCATGAAAATGTATCTCCAAGAGCTGTTCTCGGCCTTGGTTCCCAGGAAGAACCAAGATAGCACTGGAACCTTGTACCCACCCCCCTCCCCGGTCTTGGAGCTCTGGAATTTGTTTTGTCTTTCTGCCTAGGGAAAGGCCATGGAAAAGTTCTAGGAAAACTAGTCACTAATACAATAGGCTACAGAGCTATAAATACATGTGCGAAGAATGCAGAGAACATATAAAAGAAAAAAAAGGCAAAAACCAAATGGCATCACAGGTAGTCTTATAGGTCCTGCAAAACTTGACCTATCTTTGTACATGAAAATTTTGATACCTTATCTTCACTGAGGAATGAATTTCCCCCCTCTTTCTTCAGCACAGATTTGAAAAGCCCGTAGAGGTAGTCATCTTTCTAAGAGCAGAAATTCATGACTGAGGAAATTTCTATATAGAGGACACATGTCTGTTTGTTCATCTGATTGCTCAAAAATAATATATGAAATTAAGTTTTGTCTTCACAAAGTTTGCCTGCATGCAGAGCTCAGTAGGGAACCAGGAATGGTTGTCTTTTGAACCTTCATGCACCAGCCTGCTCCTGATGGTGTCTTATATGCTGCTGCTTTTCCTGGAGCTCTCTGAGCTGTAGGGCTGGAAAAGTAATTCTGTCAAATTAAACCAAAAGGAAAAAGGTCCTAGTTTTATATATTAAGGATCTCAGAATTTGGTTGTGTGTGTGTTTTGTAGTTAAAAAATAAAAGAAATTCCTAGTCATACATATATTTCATACTACAAATTATTTGTTTTGGTTAGACTAGATTGATAATAATACACTGTAATACAATTTAGGGATGCCAAACCTGACTGGAAGGACAACCACTTCACATCTGAGATGAACTGTGGCCTGTGTGAGCACAGGATGTCATGTCATAAGTAGAGACTCAGACTTACTTATGCTTATTCCTGTGTTATGCATCCTACACTTGTGCCACGATGCGCATCTCCCCTCTCTGCTGGAGGCTTGGGGTAACACAGCAGCAGCCACAACTGCAGCAGGTGCCCAGAGAGATCTGAGGTGCCTCACGCTCCTGAACTGTGGAGGTCCAGGTGGGGTTTGGGAAGTCATGCTGACTTCACTGACAAATATGAGTCCCTGAAGTTCTGAGCTGTGTTGTTCTTGGGAGAGATGCCACTGTCACCCGTGCAGGAAGATCAGGTGCAACTCAAGAACCTCAGGACAGTGTCTAAGTCGTGGGGTAAATGTGTGAGTAACCCTCCTACTCACAGGGTGTCAGCTGGAAGCAGAAGCAAATGCAGAGGACTTCTTGCTCCCAGAGCTGTACTTGTGCAAGCAGGTTGGGTTGGGGATACAAAAACACCAAGTGTAGGTGAGCTGTTTAAGCACTCTAGAGAAACAGGAATATGTAGTTATATCTTTCTCCTAGTTCAACCTTTGTATTGATTTATCATGATAAGAGGTGCTTCTTTAGTTCTAATAATGTCTACTTTTTTTTTTTTTTTTTTGCTATTACATATTTCGATGGCAGCTCTTCCACGTGATACATGTTGGGTCACACATTAATTTACACCAGCCTCTGTTCTGCAAAAAAGAGTTCATGAACTAAATAAAAGGGAATGGGGAGGGGGATGTCTAGCAGAGCCCAGGCTTTTGTTTCATGTTTTGGATGTATTTTCTTTTTAAAATAAAATTGTTGATATGCATTTGCTTTTATTTTTCTAGCCTTCCTCTTGCTGATGACCGGGTTCCTGTTTGATCCTGTTTACAAGCTTTCGAAGATTGCAAATAACCCCAACTCCTCTGCATTGGGTAGGAAAACAAAGCCATATAAACACATACTGCAATTACTCTGGAGGGCTGGCAATAAGGAAGAGTGTGGTAGGAAGGAAGAGCTTGTGGAGAAAAAGGAGAAGGTTACTAGGTTACCACAAAAGACATTAGTGTACTCAGTTTTTCTCACCTACTCTTGGACTGGGGAGGAGGAGGGGGAAGAGTGGGCATGTCAGCAAGTAAATAAGCATTCTCCAGTGTGTGTATTCTCAGTGTAAATATTTTAAGTTCATCTATACTTTCCGTTACTCATTCAAACTGCTTTGCGGTTGTATTTCAATCTCTTCCAAGCATTCAATAAGACAACTATTGAAGATTTTTGGGTTTGGATTGTTGTTTTGTTTGTTTTGGGGCATTTTTGGGGGTTTGTGGATATATGTGCAATATTTTAGTAGTGTTGCCGTGTAAATATCTATATCCCAAGTACCAAATTTTTACAAATACAATGTTTCTAGTCATTAGGGAGACTGGATGGGGAACAATCTGGTTAAATGCTGTTGGCCTAGCAGGAGACTCAGATGCAGATAATCCCACCAGTTATTTTGTCTTCTTGATCCCAATCCCAAAATGATTTTTGCTTTTATATATTCTTCAGATATATTTGTAGCTCCATAGACTGTTATTATACAGTCATATAGTTTCCCAACTTCAGTACTTTTCCTCTTAGACAAATTCCTGACAGCCTGTACTAATCTTGCTTCTTATGGGAATCAAGAACAAGACACCTTCCCAAGACACTTTCTCATGTAATAGACATAACTAGCAAGGAGAGGGGCTTCAGAAGAGGTCGAACCAAGAGGGGGAATTACTTCATTACCTGTCTTTCTATCTGAACGTTCTTGTCAATTATGCTAATTTGCTAAACTCATAAAACTGTACCCGCCCTATGTCACGAGTGCATTTTCAACACATTTTCAGCCTATATTTTGGCGTGTTGAGCACCTGGAGGGACCGTTCAGTAAAAACAGTAACTGCATTTTATCACCTCACCTTGTTTGGCTCTTGATTTTAGGCGCTGAAAAGGCAACAATTCAGTAGGTTTTTGTGCTTAATCTGACTTCCATGAAGAGTAAATGTTTGCAGAATTAAGGTTTCGAAGACAAGCACTTCCTTTTGGTAGCCTTGTTTATATCCTTGTTATTGTGGACTTCAGGAACTAGAGTTGAGGTTGGCATTCTTGAGTGTGTTGAGTTTGTCATGGGGTTAGGTGTCACCTTTTTTGACCAGGTTGCTTTCATGAGTGGCTAAAAATCAGGATTAGAAATGCAGCCATGGTGACAGGTAACACATCCAGTTTTCCCGGGTGGATGTGAGGAGAAGATGTGGAAGGCGGTCAAGAGCCAGAGCTGTGCAACTGAGATTTTAGGCCTGATTAAGATGAAACCCAGAGACAACCTTCTTGATTTCAGTCTGATTTTGTCCATATGCAGAGGGCTATTCCACTGTTCTTTTCCAGAAGAAAAAAATTCTAATTAAATTTGAATGCAGGATTATGTGAATGATTGATAATATTATGGTGTAAATTGACGCTTTTCTGCTTTGTGGTGCGGCCTTAGACACGCATCTGAGATGACAGTCTAAGTCATGGTATTTTAACATGATTGATTCAGATATGGAGAAGTTGTAGGATTCACTTATATCTTTCTAAATGCCAGAAGTCAGTTGTGACATTCTCATCTTTTTCTCTTCTAAATAAGCTTATGAAAGAAGAAATCACTAATTTGCCAGGCAGTGCTTAATAATCAAGGAAGTGAAACTTCTATTTTACAGAAAAAAAAAAATCTTTTGCTGAGTTGCTGAATGTTTTTTAAATAATAAAAGCTTCCTATGTACTGAGCAACTAATTTTTAAGAAATTATTTTTATTTTTTAAGGCCTTAATATTGAGAAGGGTCACTAGCCTTTGAGAATTGAGCCACTTTGTTGACAAATCTGTCCTCTAAATTGAACAGCATTAATTAGAAATTTATGCTGCAGGTTCTTACTTTTTAATGTGAGTGGTGGTATCAACAAAAATGTCTAATGAATTTGAAGCTGATTTTAAAAGGTCTGCCACCTGTAGATAAAAATGTGCATTACTACACATGGTAATTATCAAGATCAAAGGCTGTGATATGATCCATTGACCTTTTGAAATCAAAACACTTACTATAAAGAAAAAGAGGCACTGATTTCTCCATGCATGTTAATATAGGACATGTCTGTATATTCAGCTGTATTGATACACTGTAATATATCTACGGGAGAAAAGATACTTTGAATTATGTTAGACCCAAGTTTCCCGTCATTTCCTCTGCAGACTTATAAAGCTCTTGCTTTTTTTGTATCTGTTAAGGAACTTTTTTTTTTAATCTAATGATATAGATTGCTAAAAATATTCAGGTGTCTGAGACAGCAGCAAAACATCTCTGAGCCACCCTACAAAAATAAACTAGTTTTGTGCGTGCAGGATGAAGAAGTAAGTATACAGGAACAGATTTCAGCTCCAGGCTTTTTTTCAGGGGCATTTGCAATAGGGGAGGGGAGAAACAACCCAGCAACTATCATTGTAAAAATTATGAAAAGCACTTTGATGGTCCTTTTTAAAGTCACTTCACTAAACTGGGGCCAAAGCAAAAGCCTGAAAGGCAACTTGTAGTTGGCTTTTAACAACCTCAGCCCCTTGCTGCTATTTGCAGTTGAGAACAAGTGCCTGAGCACACAGTAATGCTGAGAAAGACTAAAGGGAAATAAAGGACATCAAGGAAGGATTTTCTGTTTTCATGTGAGTACTTGGAAGACCAAGCAAGTGAAGAAGCAGCAATTTTAGCTAAGCTAATGTAATAGAAGACCATTGCGCCCAAACTGTCTCGGCAGAACTTCCTGCATAATTAGATTGTAAATCTTCTCAACTGAGGAAGTTTTGCCCAGGGTCAGATTGTCTAAGTAATAATCCATTCTACATATATTAGAAGATTTGAACTGCTGGGATACATTATTACATTAGTTTTGGTTTTTTATTCTTAATATAACTAAGGAGAACACATGCAACAATTCTTTTTCTTTTATTTTTTAAAATTATCTTATGTCTCTTTACCTTTTGTTTACCTCAGAGGGCCTTTCCTGTAGGTTTAGGGATTTTTCCAGAGCAATGATGATGAAGTTGTTATATAGGCAAATTAATACATTTTTAATATGCTTCAGAAAGTGATGCCACAGAATCCTTTGGCCAAGTGATATCACTTCTTCAGTGAAGAATTTAGTCAGAGATGCTGCTGCTCTTTTTGTACTGTTGAAGGTTTATCTTCCACTATGACCCTCCTTTTCTGCAAAGAGTAGAAATTCATCCTTGGGGTAAAATTAATGGGTGAAAATTTACTAATAACTAGTTTACAACAGCTAGGAGTTTAAGTTAATAGTTCAATTATTTTCTTTGAGAAAAGGAATATTATGGGTTCTTCGCATGCACATACAGCTATATGTAAAAGCAGTGGGGTAAATCCTGAAGTTCTTATTTTGGCAAAAATTGCCATTGAAATTTCAGTATTTGATCTGCTTGAAGAAAGCCAAGTTTGCAGTATAGTACAGATGAATTGGTATGGCTTGGACTTGTTGTCAGTGTGTGTTTGGGGTGTGCTGGGTTTTTGGTGTTTGGTGTTGGAAGTAGCCAACTGCTCAGGAGAGCCTTTTGGAAATAAAACAGCTTTGGGGCTGAATTCTCTTCTTACTGAAAATTCATATGATACATAATAGTAATTTATTTGGTTTTAAAGACAAGAAGGAAACTGTCTGGGGTGAGAGGTACTAAACTCATTTCCCATCTGCTTACTGTGCTCAAGGGTAGAAAAAATAGGAAATGGAATTGATAATTCTGTGTTTTCAAATACAGGAGTATTTTGAATACTGATGCCATTTCTGTGAGCTCAGCTGCCTGGTGAATCTGTGGTCATTCCACTCTGCAGAGCACTGGCAGCTGAAAGCAAAGCGTAAGTTTGGGTGGAAATGGAAAGCGCTCTCTAAAGTCCTGGAAACAGGGATACTCCCAGACCAACGTGTGTCTGCTCACCCTTCCCTCACGTGCTCTGCAGGGAGCAGAATTCAATATACTTCATTATTTTTCTATCATGCTGTGAGACACCAGTGGATGTGAAAAAAAGAATAATACTTTAGAAGACATGAGAAAAAAAAATAAAGATCTGTGAAAGTCCTTTGACTGGCATTTTGGGGAAACACCATATCTTTCAAATGCCCTTGGAAACATTACAAGAGCACTGGAAGCCAGAAGATAAACCTTTATTTTTTACTTCTACTTGAAATCCAAACTTGCTCTCATTGCTACCATTATAATCCTTATAAAATTACTTCTACATATTTAATAGCTGTGTTTCCTTTTTTTTTTTTTTTTTTTTTTTTCTCCAGGACCATCAGATATAAAGAAAATCAGAAATCAGACCTCAAGACTACTTTTGAGGCAGAAATAATCCAACCATTATTTCTGGTGTAAAAGGTTTGTGAATAGCATCATTTGCCTAGAAGCTGTTTTCCAACCTAATAACTCCTGGAATAATGACCTAAAACTGTTTCCAAGAGGATTAAGGCCCATATAACTATTAGGAAGTATAAGATTCTCAAAAAGCTTCTTTCTCATTGGTGGAGAGGTGAGTTCTGATTTAGGTTAAGGCTGCTTGCTTAGGAGAATCAGTTTCAATCTCTCTGAAGTCAAAAGTGTTGAAGTAATCCTCTAGAGAAGGATTGTCTGAGGGTTTTTTTTCTTTCTTTCTATATGTATGTGTATATATAGATATTACTTATTGCCATAATGACTTGGAAGATGGTCATTTAAAAGGGTTTTTAATCCATTTGGGAGGGGCTTTTTAATCTTCTGCTTTAGTATGCCTTGAGCAAAAGCTGTTCAAAATGGGCTGAGATTGCAGCTGAACACTTGGCTTGTTGGTTAATCATCACTTGAACACTCTTCATTGGAGAGACTGTGGAACAGAATTTATTATCTGTAATGATATTGGTGTGTTTTTAGGGTTGTGCACATATTGGGTGTTCTGTGCTCTTGTTAATTGCTTTTTCAGCTAGTGTGGCCTGTAAAGGGGAGGGAGGAGAAAACATGGTCTTGGGATGATTTGGGAATATCCAATGTACACGGGTCAGGCATTATGCATTAGAGAAATGCATGGACTTGCAGCTGAATCCGTTTGATAAAGAGCTGCTTGGTGAGTTGTACTTTTTAATTGGCAAAACTTCCCAACCGTGCATCAAAATGCACTAGTGACAGAAGTTCACCACAGCAAGCATGTGAATTCACACTGAAATGGCTGTTAACCACCTATTGTTTTTCACCTTCTTGAATTAACTGGAGCTAATGCCAGAGCTCCTGGCTGAATCACAGAAATGTCTCAGCAGATCACACTGAAAACCTGAAATCATCAGTGAGTTCAGCCAGCTTTATCCTAGGGTGCCTTCCTTGCCAGCAATCGGGATTGGTTTACATCTGTCCCAAGAGCATACTCATGTAAGAAGGTGAAATAAACATCTGGTATTAGCAAAGGAAAATAGAATTGTTTTATTTACTTGAGGAATTAGTATCACTGGCCATTCAGAAATCTGTAGTAATATGCGTGTGCTGTATTCATTTTGACCTTTGGAGAAATTTGGCCTTGTGTGCAATTTAAAGGTGATTTAGCAGAGCTTCTCACTAATAAGGTAACAATAAGATTTGGCTGTCGAATCTTGTTGTTATACAAGACAGAGCCAGTTTTGTGGGACACTGAAATCCATCTTTAAAAAATGCAGAAGGAATATAATCCATGGTACTTAGCATGCAGCTGAACTGGGCCCTGTTTTGAAAAAATTGCTCTAATTTTTACAGTGGTTGACTGCAGCCACAATAGAGAAAAGTGAGTAAGTGTTTGCTGATTAGATCTGTGGCCAAATTCTTATTTCTGATGCAGGGTGCACAGTGCCAAAAATCTGATGCATATGCTTATGAAATATTTTTCTGGTTCTATATGAACTATAAATACATTCCACATGGCTTTATACAAAGCTCTCTGTTATTTCAGTAAGTCACAAGCTACTAAGCCAGATCCAAAGAAGTCGAAGCTCTGCATAAGGTTCTTTAACATTTTATGACTTTGAAACACTGGTTTAGAGTATATTTGCTTCATTAATTTGTGGCTTTGATCTCAGTTGGGTAAGCATTGAAAAGATAGGCAAAATTTAATGGGGAAAAAAAAACCTTTTCACAAAGGTCTCTTGTTGCCCTTAAGTTAACAGACTGAAGAAAGTTCCTTTTCATTTTCAGTAGTCTAGGTTCTGATTTTGAACCAGGAATATGTAGTCTTACTTAAAATACATCATTCAAGGAATGCTGTTGCTGAAGATCTTATTTGGTGTGACCAGGTCTGGCAAAATTGCTTGCCTAAGGTGAATAGGAGTCTCTCTTGGAATTTTTAGAGGAAAAAAATGTCTGTGCTCCTTCTACTCCCAGCTGTGGGACTGAGGGAGTAGTTGTGCAGTGTGGTCTCACCTAGCCCCAGACAGGTCTGTCCAGTGGCTCAGGAGCTCCTTGGAGTGTTCCCAAGTGACATTAAAATTAAGTCTGGCTACTGCCTTGCTGGCTTCTCTTTTTTATATTAAAACTTGAATTCCAGCATTACAATTAAAAAGATGAGGAGAGAGAGTAGATCAGCTGCAGAGAAAGAGCTTGGTAAACCTAAGCAGAAAACTCCGAGTTGAACTGCAGAGATATTTTGCTTGTTGCAGCAACAGGTTGCTCTAGTTCCTCCTTCTTTCTTTGTGGTTTTTTCAATCACCATTTATATAGTCAGGCACCAGAGTAAATTCAAGTTAAATGAGGGAACACTTTTTTTCCTCCCCTCCCTTTCATTCCCTTGCAGAAGCAGCTTGATACTACCACTGGAAAGAGCAGCTTTGTTCCCAAGACTGGTGATACAAATACAGTATCGACCCGTCTGTTTGCTTTGTCCTTTGCTCATAAGCTTGCTAATTGGGCCTTCCTACTGTACCTTCCCCACATACCTGAGGTTTTATCCTCCGTAGCACTGCAACCCTGGGAGAGTAGAGTGCACTCCCTGCCACGTATCTGTGGCCACCAAATCAGTGGCAAGTGCAAGGGAGACTGTGGTCATCACTTATACCTGTGTAACAGCATAGAGATGACTGGGTTGGGGAATTCAGAATTTTGGGAGTGCATATGTGGGCATGGGAAGATTACTGGGGTGGGGGGGGTCTCACCTGTGGGGGCAGAGACAGTGAAGCTGGGCTTGGAGATCTCAGCAGTGGCAGTCAGAAAAAACGCTCTGGATCCCTTTCCTCAGGTGAGGGGGTAAACGAGCATCAAAGGACACTGACATCCCACAAGTGCTTTTTGGTCAGCCTCCCTAAACTCTGGTGAAAGAGGTAAAGGTGATGATGGTAATTTTATAAAGTCTGGTGTTTTGTGCCTTCCTCTAAGAGTCAGGCAGAAGATCATGTTTTGACAGAGCTGGGGAGTGCTGAGCCCCCACCCTCAGAAAATTAGGCCTCCTTGCAGCTCCTCGAGTGGGGTGCCCCAGGCTGAAGCACCTGAAGCCTCCAGCTGCTCCTGAGTCATTGGATAGGAACCCTTATCAGGAAAAGGGAAACGGGGCATTCAGCAACTGGAACTCATAAGATAGGAGAGCCGTCAGCTTCTGATTTCTACACCTTAGAAAGGGTTAATGCCGAGGTGCTCTATTGTATTAATGATGGTTGTGTCTTCACAGGCCCGTTGGGCTCTTTCAGGGGCCTTTCAAAACAATGAGTGCAGTGAGGCTGTTCTGTCTAATTACTCCAGGACAGGGATGCTAAAGAGGAATTAATGACAGTTGACAAGTGCAATTAATAATTATAGCAAAGCTGGGAGTCATGCAGCAGGCAGATGACAATAACAGGGTAACTGTACATGACAGCTTTCATCCGTTCCCCCCCTGCCCCGCCTGCTTCTCCTTTCCTTTACCCTTTCATGTGAGCTGCTGCATGAGCTGGGCCCGGCCACGTGCGGACAAGGAAGGAGAAGATCTAGTTCCTTAAATTTGTCCAAATTCTAACCTGCCTCTCCCCACCCCACTCTCTCCCTCCTAAGGAAAAGTAAAATTAAAAAAAAAAATTACAAAAATTATCAACAGCACCAACTTAGCAGCACAGGCTTCTGTTAGCTTTCACGGTCAGGTGTTGACAAGACTACTTAAAATTCATGTTGTGAGATTGGAAGGAGAAGGGGACAGGGAAAGGCAGCAGCAAGCTGGAGTTGAAGTGGGATTTCCATATCAAAGGCCAGGCCTTTGGCTCTGAATGGTAATTAAAGTACCCAGATTTCATCTCCTTGGTCAGCTCATGAAAAGGAAAAAAAAATTAGAGAGAGGATTTTTTCACTCCCTTTAGACTACAGTACAGCAAGCAGTAAATTAAATGAAAGTTGAGCTAAAAGGTGCCTAACGCTTCAATCTTTTGCATCTAATAAAATCTATGATGTTTTTAAAGCATTTATTCAGTTCACATCTTCATCTTGCTGTGATTATAAAGAATATCATGTCTGCTTACATTTATTGGGCACACATCTTGGCCTTCCCAGGGTTGTAAAAGGATTTCACTTTTCATTATGTTGCTGTTGTGTTACGGCCTTTCGGCTTAAAAAAAAACCCAAAAAAAAGAGGGAGGGGGGAGAAAAGGAAGGGGGGAAAAAAAGCACATTTCTGGGTAATTTCTAGTTGGTCATTGTAGGAATCACTAACAGGGAGAACCAAATAAATGCAAATTTAATGAAGCATGGGGAACTAGTAATGAGATTCAACAGCCTCTCACCTTGAGGTTGTTGGTTCAAACCAGGGCTGTGACACTACTGAAAGTGGCCACAAACCAGCAGTGATGTGGCAGTAAATGTACAACGTTTTGTCACTTTGGTCCAGTTCCGAGTGAACATAGAGTGATGAAATGGAAGCCCTGCTTGCATTTGCTGGAGTCTCTCTTAGGGACAAGGACTGTAGAACCATGTCCTCCGTGGATTTCCTCCCGTGACATGTTCAAGTCAGGGTTATGCTGTAAAAATGTGTGAAGGCTTTCCCTGAGCTTTCCCTGAGCCTTCCCTTGGCTGTCTTGATTCCAGATCTTCTGTAGACATGCAGTGGTCTCCAGTCTTTGGAGCTATTGGGGTCTGGCCTCTCAACACCAGTGGGTGAATGCCAAAAACCTGGGAATTTGACCAGTACTGCTGGTGTCCTGCTGTGCCTTTGAGTTTCTCTTTACGTCTGTGCTGGCCAACCAGTTACTCAGCACCTTGGGTTCCTGCCTTTGGGTTTGCCCCTCAGTAAATCCATGGTTGCACCCTCTTTGGCTGAATGCCCTAAGGAGAAAAGAAGTTTAGCTCTTTTTAATTCTGCTTCATAACTATGGAAGACTGAAACCTCAAGTCTTGGGGCCAAAATAGGTATAATTGAAGGTGACCAGGCTGGGTCAGAACCTGCTACCGGTCACTGAAAATATCTCTCCTGACCTTAGTGGATGGTGGATCAGTTCCTTGAGCTGAAATGCCGAAGTCTCTCTGATTTGGTCCATTTTCCTACAGTTCCATCTCCACTATACCAAATGCATGCCTTCTGACATAACCATTTCGGTATGAGTTACTATAGATGTGGGCAGTGCTGTTGGTGTCCTGTATGTATTAGTACAGCAGTTGAGATGGAAAGGGTAAGAAGAGTTCCTTGGAACAAAGCATGGAATACTTAAAATTAAAATTTAAAAACACAGGAAAAAGGGGGGAAAAGGGCAAAATATTGTTGCTTTAACAAAGAATAAGAACTTAGAAATAAGCCAAACTAAATACTTGCTGAACACACACCTACCCCAAACCTGAAGCTTGCAAATGTAGACTTGTATTCAAAATTCTGAGGTTATTTTTCTTCCTCCCTTTTTTACTCTCTCTTCCTTTCTTGCTCTTTTCCTTCTCTCTTCCTCTGTAAGGTATGCTTTCCTCGCTCCTTGCCCCTAGCTCGAGTGCATCATTTTCTGCTATTGTGTTAAAAATACTCTGCTGTGGGGGCTCTGAAATTAATAAAAATGTAATCCTCAATGTGCCCATTGTGCACTCTCATTTGTTTTTGCTGTATCGATTTATCAGCAGAGGGAAATTACTCGCTGGAAGAGAGGATGCCAGTCAGAATGACATTTATTTCATAGTACAAGGAGGCTCTCCAGCGTGTTTCCATGTAACCCAGATATTGGAGCTGTAAAAGGTCTTGTAACAAGGTTTAGTGCTATGATTAGATCGTGTGGAGCACCTTGCTTTCATAACAACAGGCACTTGGCGGGAGCCAAGGCCTCAGGTTATGGTCAACTTTTTTATTTCCTTTTACCTTAACACAGAGTATGTGGCTTGCACCTCAAAATGTTCCTCTGTTAAAAACTCAAGCATGCCAGCTTGCGAAATCTTACTTTGTATTTATAAGGGTCTTAAGCATTCATGCCAGTGAGTTAAAAAGAGAGGAAAAAAAAGATAAACTATTTACTTGTTAACCTTTTTAGCTTTGCCCTTCCTTGTGCTTCTAGTGAAGCAAATTTTTTCCTCCAATGACTGACTGTAAGCTATGGTTTCTCAAGGTAAAAATGGAGCATATTTTTTACCCAAAATTTGTAATAGGTATATATGAGTTGCAAATAAAGATGGGACTCAAGAGGCTGAATCGTGGTCCAGGGTTTGTGCTTGGCTGCTGTTGCTGGATAGTTTGTGCTGAGGGCTTTGCTGTGCTGATTCATCTGGGGTCTGTTTAGCTCAGCAACCCCTCTTCAACAGCCTTGAAGGTCAGGTGGTTCAAAGCAAGATTCACAAATCCCAGAGTGGGTCTTGCTCCACGGCACTGCTCTTTAGCAGGCAGATGCTGGCGTGTTCTCCACAGCATTTATGTACCTTTGGAATGGATGCTGGTGGGGAGACCACATCTCCTGACCACCGCAGGAACGTGGGGAAATAGGCAGTAGGAGGTATGGGAAGTTATGTCTGTGTTGAAGATTGCTTGATGCTTTCCATCCTAAAACTCTCAGTTCAGCTGTTCATATCTTTGCCAAACGATTTCAGCTTTGGCTGATATTTTCCATTTTGGGCGTTTGCCTCAGACATTTAAAAAAAAAAATTAAAATAATTTTTCAGCCAAAATGGCTCAGCTGTCCCTAAGCTGAGACAAAAAAAATAAGTTGTTTTGCTTTTATTAAAAATATTCTCACTGTCTCAATGGAAAGCTCAGCTCCCAAGTTACAAGCCTCTGAATGCTAAATTGTGTATTCAGTAGCAACTTTATTGAGGGATAAAATTAAGCAAGTTTACCTAGCCTGTGGAGTTTTTTGCTGGACTGTGAACCCACTGGCTTTTGTGTCTCTGCTGCCTTTGTCTGTGGGTTGGTGGCTGGGAAGTCATGGTTAAGGTGAGCTTAGCTAGAGCTACTTAAATCCATCTGCCTACATCTCTCTTTCTCTTTTAAACAGAGGATAATGCTCTTGATACAACTGTATCCAGCTGAAGTAAAAGCTCAGCCTGCATTTGAGCCACAGAATGAGCTGAGGGCTTTGCTAGCTAAGCTTGACCTAAACTGAACTGTTCCTTTCTAGTTTAGATGAGATGTGTTATTTTCTTCCTAAAGTTCAGGTCAGAAAGAGAGAGAGAGAGAGCAAAAGAGAGTAGTACTGAACTGTGAAAGAGAAATAAAATCAAATAAGTGGCTGGCAGACACAGAGGACAACACTATTGCTTTTGGTAAAGTTGGGAGCATGCATACAAATAGGTCTGACGGAACTTGTCACAGCTGCAGGAGTGCAGCGCTTCCCTGGGGCACCTGTTATTCATGTGAGACATCCCCTTCTGCGGGCAGGCATTGAACCTTCCAGGAGAGAACAAATGACAGGCTTCTTTTCTCTGCCTTGCTGAGGTAGCACATGGTCAGTGCAAGGAAAGAGGTGCGTACTTTTGAGGAGAAGAGTTGGAGTCTGTGCATATGTGGACCTGAGGAAAGGTCTCAGCACACCACTGACTGAAGATGTGAGGTGGGTTGAAGCAGCCAGAAAATCATCTAAGCAGCTGTGATGGCCTGCATTCTTAATGCCTCATGTGGTTTTCGAGTTATCTACTTTGTCAATACATTGGATGGTGGGAAGGTTGATTGATTTGTATTTTTTTTCTCCTGCATACCCAAGCAGCTATATTTGGAATGAAATACGGATTCTGATAACGAGAAGATAAATCGAAAAAATGTAGTTTAAATAGTGTTGTTATCTTAAAATGAATGCTTGAGTAACATACAGGCTAAAACAATTTAAGCATATGTAAATGTATGTGAAATCAATACAGTACGATGTCACTTTTTGCGTCAGAATCAGCATGTGTCTGTGCTGACAAAATGCCATGCATTACCTTTCCCCATCTGTTCAAAGCATATTTAGGAGTGCCTTGAAAAGCTTTTGCAAGTCATGACATAAATACACAACTGGATGGTGCAGTGTAGATAGAGCAAAAATCTAGCAAAGCCTTCTTTAAAGGGAAATTATTTTAATCCTTTTCAGGCAAGAAATTAATTTTCAAGGAAAAAAAAATAAAGTGCTGGTATAAAAGTATAGTAGCATTTACCAGTCATATCCACATTAAACATTTCTCCCCAACATTATATCAGAAAATAGCTTTCAACATGGAGAAAATCCAAAATCAATTAGTTCAGTTTAAGTTATTTCAAATTTCATTGTTAGTTTTTAAAGAACATCTTCCAGACTGTCTTTAAACTTTGCATGGAAATTAATTTAGTTGGAAGTTTTCTTCCCACTTGCATATTCCAGCCTAGCGAAATTGAAGATTTGGAGAGATCAGCAGTAAAAATAGTACCATTAATTCCCACACAGTAGTACCTGAGTAGTTCTTCAAATGTCACTTTCTTTGCAATTATTGACTTTTTAGTGGTGTTTTAGCAGAGCTTCTCGTTCTATGATATGTAATAAATCCACACTACCCTCACTTACGAGTGTAGGTAACTACACTCATCTTACGACATGAGTGTAATTGTCCATCCTCATGACTTTATTGATAATTTTACATAATTTTCTTTTAAGAAGTGTCTTTTGCTCATAGACATGCACAAGGCTGAGAGGTAGCTCAGTGTCTATGTGCTTCCCTAAAATACAGGACTCCATTTACACGCCCCAGGTGATTGCCATTTCTAGGGCAGAGTGGCCTCAATCTTTTAAGCAACTTTCAGGACCACACGACTTTGAAGTACTTACCTATGGTTTCCTTCTTATCTGTGTAACCTGATTATAATTCCATCCATCAGCTCATAGTTTTACTTTAGTAAAACTCCTGGTAAATCTTGATATACAACGTGCGGTGGTGTGAGCTCTTCGTGTCCATCTCTGTAACCAGAGGGAACTGTAGATAGACAGAAGGGAGTGCCTGAAGTGAGAGCTGGTCAGAGAGTCCAAAAATGACCATTCATTTCAGGGGGCTGGTTGTTTGATAGACTGCAAGGCTGTCGAAGTTCTGTGGAGCAAAAACCTCAGGTACTAGATGGATATTGCTTGTTCCTGTTTCTGTGGCACCTGGTCAATTACTAGGAGAAGGTGATGGAAGTACAAAGGAAGAAATTATTGTTGGAAGGTTTCTCTTTGAAATTGCAATGTAGTGTGAGAACCTCCAAACTGTTAACAAAGCTGGGACCAATAGGAATCACAGGAGTGCTGTCTAACCTGGTTCCTCCTCAGAACAGACCTTGCAAATTTTCTGCATCAAAATTAATGAAATGAAAAGGTTTGTAAAAGTGCAGATTGGTAGTAGCTATTATTGTGACTTTTATCTTCTTATTCTTTGCTTATTATAATGCTATATTTGGAAAGTATTTCAAACAAGAGCCAAAAGCAATGGAAAGACCTTCCTTTTGAAGCAAAATTAGAAGCATTAGTTGGAAAATCTCGCACTGTGATGTTTGTTCATCTCTTCACCATTGCCGAATTTTGTTTTCGCTTCCAAGTGTGAACCAGCAGATTAGACACTTCCATGGGTTCATTCACTGCGATGTTTTGCAGGTGATTTCAGTTTAATGCAACCAGATAATTGTAGCCTTGGGGCTTGGCTAGGTTATAAAGCTGCTAATCCAGACAATATTATCCAGTCATACATTGTGCTTATCTGAGAGACCTCTACCTTTAATAGTCTCTCCCCGTGCTTGTAAGTGGTGGTTTTGGTTTGGTTTTTTTTAGCTTTTTTTGTTTGGATTGTTGTTTTTTTTCACAGCAGCCCTATAAAAATGAGACTCAGGAGAAGATTAAGCTCCTGAACAAGTCACTGGAGGTATGCAGTGGTCTATTATATACACACTCCATACATGAAATGCACGTACATCATGGATAAGCTGGCTCATGATGCTGAAGTGTATGTTCACCTCCGCATTTAAGAGAGGGTAAGGTGGTGGGCACTGACAACTCTGAAAAGTAATGCCTATATTTAGTTCTAGGCCCACATGTAGCTGAAGCAAATGTATGGCAATGTTTTATAAGCAGTACTGTCAAGTAGTCAAAAAACACATATTTTTGTTTTAAAGAAATTTGTGTATCTGTCAAAACAAAAATTTTCCACGGCAATACCCTCACTTGAAAAAAGATTTTTGGGGGAGAGAAAGGAAGGTGAAATTGCATGTCAGCCTGAAATCTGGACCTTTCTCGTTTGAAAATTGTTTGCTCACCTCTAATGAAATTTACATTATTTAGTTATAAGAGGGACAGTTCTTGCAAGTTTGCCATCCAGCCCTTTGAAATATAAGAGGTTGATAGGGGTCATATCAAGCTGTGGCTGCCTCATCCCTGGAAGTGTTCAAGGCCAGCTTGGATGGGGCTCTAAACAACCTGGTCTAGTGAACGGTGCCCTTGCCCATTGCAGGGGGGTAGAACAAGATGATCTTTGAGGGCCCTTTGAACCTGAAGTCATTCCAT
Source organism: Callaeas wilsoni (assembly GCA_013398955.1). Taxonomy (NCBI): domain Eukaryota; kingdom Metazoa; phylum Chordata; class Aves; order Passeriformes; family Callaeidae; genus Callaeas; species Callaeas wilsoni. The sequence goes on from VWPU01017278.1 coordinate 65,729, forward strand.
GATTCTATAGAAAACCTTAGATGAAAGCTCAGGCCCATTGCTGCCTGTGCCATGGAAAAAAAAAAAGCACAATGTCCTGTTGCTTGTACTTCTACAGCACTGCTTTGGCTCAAGACACAAAGCAGAAGGAGGGGCCATCTTCCAAACCAGCCAGCAAAAGGTTTTGGTCAACTACTGTGGCTGGAATAAATAATTTGGAATTAGGGAGTAGCACTGGTAAGACTTGCATTGTAGTGATTTGTCATTTTAGAGAGGGGAAGAGACCTCTCTACTGCTGCTTTTATAAGGTGGGATTGCTTCTACTTACAGAGAAATGAGTGGTGTGCAGAATATGTTGCTTGAGCAAATGTGAGGCCTGGCCGTGCAGGTCCACATGCTGACAAATGAGGCAGAGTCCTCAGCTTTTTGGAGGATGTCAGTAGGCTGAGGATCATACCCTTAAAAAAAGGAATGCTGGTTTTTTTGTCTGGAAAAGCTGAGTGAGCCATTGTTCCCTTCTGTGTTGTAATACTGTCCACTTGTATAGCTAATTTCAACTCTTTATCAACAATTCTTTCTAAGAGACAAACGACTAGAGTAAAATGAATCGACAAAGACTAAACCATTCATATTTGTCCTCCTTGAGGTAAAAGAAAATTAAGTGCCAACCAGAGCTGTGCCTCTCACTTGAGCCTGCTTTGGTGTCTATTTAACAATGCCCTGAGCTGAATCAAGTTGCTGAACTCCAACCCTTGAATAAGCATCAAGCATGTTCTCCCTTCTCCTGTTTCCAGAATAAACTGGAGCAGAGAGTGCCTATTTCATAGTGCACTGTATGAAGATGCTGTTGTCTTAAGAAATAGCAGTGGCAGCAGAGAGTTACTGGAGTGTAGAAGTCAACCCATTTGGCTTTTCTGGACTACCTTCTGCCTTAACCAACTTCAAGGAAGGAGGAGATATATAAAACTAGAGAGATTGTGCAGTACTAACATTTGGATATCTGTTTCTATAATTTTTTTAGAGAAGAAGACAGACCCAATTATTTCTCCATAAAAATTCTCGAATATATTTCTTTAAAAATGAATTTCATTTCAGGCAGTTGTGGCAAGGTCTATAATATTCACAGTGATAATCTGGCTCTGATTTTGAAAGGGCTTGGCAAGTTCACGTGTTGGTTTATACATCTGAATTGTCTCTCTAGCTTCAGCAAGACTACTGATTTGCAGAGTTACAGGCTTGAGAAGTCTCTGTAAGATGCAAGCCTCAGATTTTACACTGGGGAAGAATAATGTCAAATTTGTAATTAAAAATCTTCAGGACAGGCAAATTTCTGAGCATGTGCAGTATCCTTTTTGTGAACCTCAGGATCTCAGCTGGTTTTGGTGAAAAACACAGAAAGCAATTAGCTTGCATCTTAGAGGCTAATAATAACTGAACCTTTTGGCAGATTTTGTGATACGATGATTCTCTCTGTGTTATAAGCCAAATGAATTAATAAAACAGATTTTTAAAAATCACTTATTCTAACACAGTCATTTTCCTGTCAGAAGTGCATAAAAGCAAAGAATTTGCAAACTGGACTCTGTTACTTTTTGCTTTAGACCTTTTGGTAAGGATTAATCTCACATATTTGTACCATGTTAGAGCAGTTTTCCCTCTGGAGTGACAATCTTGTGTCTTCTGCTTGAGATATGAACAAATTCCATAAAGTCAGTCCCTTTTATTCTCTCTTTTTATACCCAGGTGGTTGTCTGGATCTCATTGGTAGAGGAAAATGTAATCATACACAGAAGTCATGATGGCAATGTCTTCCAAGTAATGGGAAACAGTCTTTGGGAGAGGAAGCAAGAGCTGCTGGAAGAGAAGAGCAAAAGAGCAGTGAGGTGCTCTCCAAGATATTGTAGTTCACTTTAGTTAGGGCTGAGTGATATGTAAGCAATGCATGAATCATGCTGGTTATGTGAAAATATCACTATCTGACACAGGAATTAGATGCTTTTTGAAAAAATAGGCATCGCTTCCCTCTTTGAGAATATAGCTGGCTTTATCATGCATCAAAGCAGATATGAAATTATCCAACCTTCCCTTCACCTTTTATTTCCCACCTGTGGAGTTAGCTAATGTAGGACAGTGCTGAGATGCTAGTTATGGTATCAAAGGACTTTTCCTCATTGTCCCTTGCCCTCATTCTATAGTGAGTGGAGCTTCCCTGGACCGAATGCCAGGGAAGTTTTCTGTGTTTTTCTCCTACAAGACCAAACATGCCTGAGGTGCAGAGGGCTTTTCAGCTGTTGTTTTGGTCTTGTTAACTGTAATCCTAGAAGGTCTTGTCTCTTTTGCTGAACTGTGAAACACACATTGATTCTTCTGAACAGGTTGTCTGGAAACCAAATGGTTATGCCTCTTATTTTTAAAATGTATGTAATGGTATCATTTGCTCTTACCTCTGAAAAAGACTGACACCTCCACCAACATTCTCCTAAGCAACGAGAAAATAGTCTAAATGCTTCATCCTCACCTGGGGCTCACGTTCCTGATCTCATTCCTTATCAAAAGCAGTCATGTGCAGAACACCGACTGAAGCCACTGCTGCCTAAGGCCACTGTTTAGGCCAAGAATAAATCTCATCAGCTGCAGACTTTTGTTTTTCAGTGGAGCCTTTGCTTCTCCTCCTCCTTCTTCAAGAGAGACAAAAGCCAAAGAAAAACATTCACAAAGACCCTACTAGGAGGATTAGGCTGTTTCCTCCAGCTTCTCATGATGCATCCATTACCCCACTCTCTGAGGTCGGATGGTTTTGTAGGGGAAGCTGTAGTGTCTTAATGCAGGGCTCTCCTTGGGCAGTGTGACTTCTCTGTGCCGTGTTCTCCAGGCTTTCAGTGGAAATGCAGTGCTGCTTTGCATCATGGGGTTCAGGCTTCACGAAAACAGCCATCTGACGAAGCTCTTTTTTTTTTGACACAAGGTAAGATGAAGGAAATTACCATTTGGTGCTCAAGTGAGCCACTCAAACATAGGCTTACAATGCCAGCTTGGGTGTTTTAGGGTACCCAGCCTTGCATCCAGGTGCCTGTATGGTAAGGTCTCAGTCTGGTGGCATGTCCTTGTGTCTGAGCGATAGGCGCAGTTTAGCCACAGCTGGATTTTCAGTTCATTGAAGTTGGGGGCAGTATTTATCTGTGGAACTGCTGAATAATCTGGCTACTAGTGTGGTGCCCTGTGGTGCTCTGAGTCCTTTGGAAGCTCACGGAAGTGAGGCTGGAGGTCTCAGAGCACCGTTGGGCTGTGTGCCTCCACCCCAAGATCTCCCTTGATCTGAGGGCACTGGAGGAAGCCCATTAAACCTGTCCCTTTGGCTCCACAGCAGTTGCTGTCACCTCACCTGCATGTCCCTGTCCTAGTGCCCTCCCTTTTCATTTCAGTGCCCAGTGCAAATCCTGCCCACAGTGATCTGCTCTACCTGGAGCTCTTTTAAAGAATAATAACCTCATGGAAGCAGGTTCAGAGAAGTTAGAGATCAGCACAACCTTTTGCTCATCTCTGCCTGTCTCTTTCAAGCAGCTTTGAAGAGGGAAGATATCCTCTCCTCCTTCCCCACTGCCCCTCTGCCCCAGCTCCTTCTCCTTCCTGCCTGGGAGTAAACAGTAGATGTTACATGTATTAACACTGAGCTCTAACACAATGCTCCTGGGCGTGCTCTGCGTGCAAGTCCCTGGCAGCCGTAAATTAATTAAAAGTAGACAGAAACCCTAGGAAAAAAGCAAGTTCCCTTCCCCCTTCCCCCCTGCCCCTCTTTTCCTTTCTCTCTCTGTGGGTAAATAGCTAATTCCTTTGTTCCTTGCTGCACTATTTCATTTCTGCCATCATTGTCCTCATTGTTCTCTGAAACAGGAGGGGTCTGGGCCAGGAGCAGCCAAGGTCTTGGCTAATGACGGGAAGTCTTTAAAGTTTGCGCTGCATTTCATCTTCTCTGTGGGAGTTTTAGGACGCATCCAGTGTTTGATCCCCACCGTGCAACTTTGCTTCTAGTTAATTAACAGATCCCCATTACACTCTCTCATCTGCAAGCACATGGGAGGCCTATCAGGAGGTAATTCAAGGCCAATCTGAGTGATGGCAGAAATTAGAGAAAACGGTTGTTTTAGGGTTCTAACATCCAGGAATAAAGCTCTTCCATTGCAGAGGTGCCCTGTAAATTTGGGCTTGTTTTGTTGTATCATTTTAAGTTTTTAAGTGATGTCCTTTGCAATCAGATCTGTTAGAGAGTTTTGTTTTTTTCAGGAAGAGTAGATGGGAAAGCAGTTTATTTGTGTTGCTGCTGCTTTGCTGTGCTGGCAGCCTGCATGGTGTATGGTTTTGAGGGCCAGTTGAAACGAAACCGCAGTGTTATTAGCAAGATGTTTTCACCTTCCTTTCATTCCCAGCTTCCCCATTCCTACCAAGCCTATTATACAGGTTACAAGTATCTTATGGCAAGTTTTTTAGTGTCGAGTAAAACCACCACAGGCCTCCCAGCTGCAGAGCTTTGTCAGGCTTTCAACTAAATACTGCCTCTCTCAGGAGTGCAACCTTCTGTCGACTTTGAATGTTTAGAGTTGTCTGATATTTCCCCCCTTCTTTCCTCTTCCCCACCCTATGAGCAATGACCCCCTTTAACTAACGAATTAGGGACTGCTCTTGCAGTTGCAATTCTCAGTTCAGCACTTGGCAATGAGAACCAAACCACGGCTATTTAGTGCAGCGTTAAATGGCTCACCACATTAGCCCCCTGGCATGCAAAGCTATTAGGTTGTTTTACTGTTGTTAAAGTTACATTTGTTAGGTGGAGTTGCTGCTCCAACACAAACTTAGTAATACGGAGAGGCGCAGACAGAGCGTTGTGGTTGTGCTGTGTGGCTACAAGAGACCAAAGTTTCCCCGTCTCCAGGAGGCTTTACAGAGGAACGTTCTCAGCTTTGTTGCGATCGAGCGGTCTCGGCTGACCATGCCGCTGTGGCAGGGAGTACTCAAATCATGACCAGTTCCTCACCTGTTCCTTGGTCAGCTTCCAGCAGGGCTGCAGCAAGATGGAGTTAGCATAAGAGGGAGAGTCCAGCACTTTGGGATCTCCAGTTAGTGCCACACTTGGCAGGCCGTGTTCTCAGTGTGATGGGCCACTGCTGGGACCCTGACCCAGTCCTCTGGCTCCTCGGCACATCTCAAGGGAAGAGCAGCATGCCAGGGTTATTCTCAGGTGGCAGATGTCGGGCTGATGTGAAGAGCAACTGCGGCTGCACGGCGTGTCCCCAGAGTCTCCTCTAGCCTGTGCACTGCGACACTGTGCCTTCCAGGAAATGGGTCTTTGTCCGAAATACTCCAGATCTCCCTCCAAACAGGCTCTCATAGATGAAGCGTTCACTGTTGTCTGCTATGAGTGAAAAAGGAGCATTATTTTGATCTTGTCGTCAGGGCTGTCTGGAAGATCTTGAACACAGTGCTTGTGGCTGCAGAGGTCACTGAACACACTGCGAGGTGGGATTCATGTCTGGCCATGAACTTAGTGTACAAGTGTAGAAAATTCTGTAGAAGGTATGTGCAGCTTTGGTTTGGTACAGTGTGCTAGACTGTCCAATTCCCAATCTTGGTCTTTGTCTAAAAACAGTATTAATTGTCTGCTTATTTAAGGAATCTACTCTCTTATTCTGAATAAGCATTAACTAAAATATTTCGAAATGTATATGTGTGTATATATATGTATAAAATGCCATATATTAGAGAAGCATGCTCTAATATAGGGAAAAAACATAGGGAAAACACAAACAGGGAGGTTATCAAAGGGAATTATTTAGTATTTGAGCCTCAAATACTAGTTTGAATCCTGACAGGGAAGCCTTCAGTGTTCCTGATTTTTCTCCAGCTCACTGGAGGTTTCATGGAGAGGCAAAGGAGTGGCATCCTTTTGCTCCACTTAAGCCCCAGTGTTCTGTGGAGCCAACTGTAGGTGCAGGAGTTTGCTCAGCCTGCCTGAGTGATGTCTTTTTTTTCTTGTTCTTACTCACATTGCGGTGATTTGCATCCTGTGTTTTCACAGCAGCAATACCTCTCCATTGCTGGATACAAAGATAGTGCAAAGCACTGGCTGATTCTTTGGGGTGGGAGGAGGAATGGATGCACTGAAGCGAAGTGAAGCTGTTTTATTTGATTTAAGCGTAATGAAATGGGCAGCGCGTTCACAGTTAAGGCACCCTGTTGCTGATGTGACTGGGATAGACAGGGTCCTCAGCTGCTAAGCAGGGATGCCTGGATGTGCCACAGGGTTTCAGAGAGAATCCCCCTGCAAAGGGAAGCGTGTGCCAGTATTGTAGAGCGCTTGTGCCAGCCAGCTTGCAGGGTTGATTTGGCATTTGGCGTATTGGTAGCGGCTGCCAGTGTGTGTGGTGGAAGAGAAGGGAATAGACAAGAAAAACACAGGGGTTTAAAATAAAAATGTAAAATTATTTGCTTTGTGCCATATGGACTTCAATATTTTGACAAAACTAAGGCCAAAATTAATCATGCCAGGTTAGAGTTTTTGTTCAAAAACATATGTATAACTGTCCCCCTGAGTGTGTGTTTGAGTTATGATTTTCATCCAGGAAAACCTTAACCTTTTCAGTTTCTCATTCTCTGCTCCACTACCAATTGTTCCACCTGGATGAACTTTTCCTATTGTGTGAAAGTTTAAAATAGTTTTGCTTTATTGAAAGTTTCTCAGTTAAATCTCTAAAGTTTTGTTGATTTCCTTTCTAAAATTTTGTTTGAAAAAGTTTATTTTCTTTTTTTTTTTTTTTTTCCACAGAACTAAATGGATTTTAACAAGTGCTGTCTTGTGTCCAGACTGGACTGTTTGGTCAAAAAGAAGGGAGGAAGGGATGAGAGGATGAAGGAGAAGGAGGAACCAGGGCTTCTAGTAATGGTTGGAGAGCCATTATATGAAAAGTGGAAGTCTGTTATGCCTTTCCTGCTTGTCCTAACTAAGATGCTATTTCCACAGCATGTATAGCACAGAGATTCAAATATTGGATTTAAGTTTAAAAATATGAAATCTGGCCAATTCGTGGATTTAAATTTATAAAGTAACTGTTCATAACATCTACAGAAATACGACCTTTTGCACCTGTGAACCACTGATTTTTTCACTTAAATGTTTTCATCAAGCACCTAGCATCTTACTGTAACTGAGGATATTATTCAGGCTTGCCCTGTATTAGGCCATTAATGGACAAGCTTGGCTATGCATTGAATATTTTTCTGCACTGGTTCCTGTTGTGGCACTTTGCTTCACCACTAAAAATTCCCTATGGAGTGTACCTTAATCCACTCCGAAAGCAAAGCTCAGCTGTACGAAGGCACTCCTGAAAAGAAATAAGGATGAATGTGGAGTGGAGCTGTTCTGTATTAGCTTTTCAGGGTTAGTTTGTTATGTACACAAGTCCACGTGATGACAGGAAATCTTGAAAGATCCAGTTTTTATGGAGTTCAGGTGTGATTGAATTGGGTGTTTTTGTTCATCCCACTATAGAGTTATGAGATAGATATGAAATTCAAATATAGATCTCTGTCTTTTTAAAGTTTAGAAATGTTCGGAGGCAGGATTTAGGCAATCTTTAATTCATGTATGTTAGCAATACTATGACTATGTGAGGACAGTAAATATATCTCTATCTGTGATTGATCTCAAGATCAGCCTGTCCATTATCATAAAGCCCCTCCTTTGAGACTGGGAAGTGGGTGGAAATTTGAAAGAACAAATTTAAGCAACTGGTTTCCTTTCACTTTTAAAACCAAATAGTAAGAGAGGCATAATAGACCTTCAGTTTGGATGATAGTGAAACATTGCTTTGAAGTTCCAACTAAATTGCATTTCTTGTTCTCTGCTGTCGCCTGTAAGACTGAAAAAAAAAATGGACAAGCAGTGATTAGTATATAATAATGTATGTTCAAATAGCTTATGGTATTATGAAAACAAAAATTCAAAAGGCCAATATACTGACAGTTAAAATCTGTCTAAGGGGCAATAGGGGGGAACCTTCACAAAAACAATATGCTGATTGCATGCAGCTACCCTGCCGAGTCAAATCTTAAATAAATTATACATACATAACTGTACTGGAGCTGAGAAATGAAGCAGTGTAAAATGTTCCTGGTTCTGTGCTTTAGGCAAAGCCTGTATCCACTCTGTGTCCTTAATGCATCAGACATTTGGTCTGTTGGTTTGGGTGCCCTGCCACAGGAACTGGGCACTACCGGCTGCTTCGGAGGCAGTGGAAAAATACAGCTTTGCATTACATCAGATATAGGGAGAAGTGTGGGTGATAAATAACCTCTCTTGATTCTTTGATAAGGAATCCCTTTCTCTCAACTGCAGCACGTACCCCCCGGTCCCCTCCACCCACTTGTAAGAAATCCTGATGAAGTACTGAAATGCTGCATATTTGGTAAAGATTTTTTCCCACAGAAACAAATTTATGGGTCCAAAAATTCAGTTTCTAAGCAGTGGAAGTTCTTCAGGAATTTGAGTCAAATCTGATAAGTAATTTCAGCCAAAATAAAGATGAAAATAAAAATCTGAATATCAAAAGGATTAATTTCAATACACATGAAACAAAATATTTTGATTTCTTGATATTTCCAAGAAGACTCATTAACTGTACAGTCTAGTGATAAGGGCTGCTCACAGGTACTCATGTTCTTATCCCCTTCCTTCCTAAATTGAAGAAAGGTCTGGGATGAAATTTTTCTTCATCTTGCATGGCATTCTTACTCCATCTATACATAGAATCATGCATACATGTTCATGGAAGGAGAAATAGAATAATTCTGTAGGTGTGTGAGCAGGCTATTCCCTGTAAAAGCAGCTACCTGGGGTTCACTCCGTGTGCCAGGGAATATGTAAGGGCTTATCCGGAACTTGGAGTGAAGAGACTGATAAGGAGATCCTGATGTGCCACTGGTTAGGGCGGTTGTAAGAGTATGGTGCACACACAGATTCTTGTTCTAAATCGTATTTAATTTAAGTTCAGATCCTGATCTCAGAGAATACTTGAATCCCTAAGGCACAATGGTAAGGATGGTTTGACAGCAGCATCTTGTTCACAGGATCTACTTTTAAACTGCTGGCAGCACGTTCTTTTGCCCAGCAAAAGTTTCTGTAATCCACAGTTATTTGTACAATTCCCCTTTCAACAGCTGAAACTCAGGTTTGGACCGAAGGTAGCAAAAATAACTGAGAAACATTGTTAATATTAGCAGATTTTGCTCAGGTTTTTGTGAGTTTCTTGGGATTAAATTGCACTTCATAAACATCAACTAAAATCTATGTTAAATGAACAGAAAGTTTTACCTCCTACTCAGGAGGTAATCCAGTTTTGGCCTTTGGCTAACAGAATCAATCACATTAGTAATTGTAAACCCAGCACAAGGGGGTGCAAGTGAAGAATGTTACTGCTCTAAGTGTACTGTCATGAAATTCTTGCTGTTCTACCAAAATCCCCTTTCAAAGATTCAGTTAAATTACAGTGAAAAAGAGCAAAATTTGGCCCTTACTTCTGGCATAATATTGATTGCTTGCTATCTTTTTATCAGTTTCATTTGCTAGAATAGATACTATTTGAACTTATTTTTAAAAGTATATTTCGGCATCACTTGGACACAAACAGAGGCTAATGTGTTGAGCTTTCAGACAGCTTATTACCATTCGAATACTCTGGAGATAAATTATATTAAAAGAAAGAAAGAGGGAAAAAAAAAAAAGACGTTTCAGCTTCTGACTCATTCTAAATGGAGACTTAGCTCTAAGTAATCAAAATTGCTTTGGTTGTGCATAGCAGCATTAAAAGCCTTGTCCACTAATTGAGCGAAGCGGCTCCAGTGAAGCAGCCTTGCCCCCTCATTATGTGATCTTGCAAGTGCTGTTTGTCATCATCGCTTGCTGGTCTCAATCTAACTGTGCTGCTGGTGCAAATTAATGGTAATTCCTTGTGACAGGCTGTGTCCTTCCAGTGAAACCACAATATGGATCTCGTGCCACCCCCGCCCTGCTCCCCTTTCCTCCCCACACCTACCAAAGTCTGACTTCCCACCTCAGGATATCACCCCTGACTTAGCCCTCCAACTCCTTCCAGCTAACTGGTGTGTCAGGGTGTGATGTGGCTGGAGTGATGGATTGCACCCCGTGCTCTGCTGAAACACTGTAGAGAGACGTGTCAAACAAAAGGCAGCATTTCCTGGTGGCTCAGGACATGGATGTCATCATCCACCACCTTGTGCAGCCAAAGAACTACTGACAGTGTGCTCCAGCAAGCAGGAGAAACCAGTGGGTGACACTTTAAAATCAAAGTTAGCTAATATATATGGAGTGCTGACCTGTCATTACTGTGCTTTTACACTGTGGGGGTTTTATTAATTTATTAAATTTCTACTTCCATCCTGACTTCAAGAAATGGCCTTAAGAAAAGAAGTTATTAGTTGGGAGCTTAGAACGCAAGAAATCTATGCCTTGCTTTTCCTCAGGTTTGTCCCTTTGCAACAGATGCTTATACTCCCTTCTAATAATAATCTCTACTTCTCATCTTTTGGTTTTGCTGTCCTTTTAAATCACAAACTGTGCTGCGAGGGCTGTCTGTAGCTTTGTGTGTGTGGAGATGTGCAAGGGAGCCCTGGTTTCAGCTGGGGCTTCTGTCCCAGATTCTCAGCTGGTATAAGTTGGCAGAATGCCACTGAGGTCATTAAGTGTACGTGAAGGGTCTGTGGCATATCATTGTTATTTGCATTGCTGGAGAGAAGGAGTCTTCAGCCAGTGTGATCTTAGCCCAGATCTTAAAGAATTAACACTCAGTTCTCAGGGATATGCAGTCTTTCCTCACTTCAGTTATTTTTCATTTTAAATGAAAATGAACAATTTTTACCTGAAAATTGAACACTAAAAAAATCTACTTCAAAGCAAAATATTTATACTTTTGTTGGGAAAAATGTATGGGATTGTTTTGAAATTAGTACTTTTTAGTAAATTTTTCACTTAAATATCAACTCACCAACTTCTCACTTAAAATAAAAAATATATATATATTTTGGGGAGGAAGCAGGAAAAGGAGAGAAATCTAGACCAAACGTTAGATTTAATTTTTTTAAAATAGTTCAGAAGAATCCAGAACTGATTGAAATCAAGGTTACAGCTCCAGGTTCATCCTAACTAATGTTAATCACTCTTCTGAGGTCACTAGATTGTAAACACTGTCACCTGAGCCTGCCTCTTTAGAGCTAGAGTGTTTCAGCCCCCATTAGATTTTTACTACCCTTAGGGCAGTCTTTCCGTCTCTGCTGGAGGGATCCTGGGCTGACTGTGTTCTTAACCCAGTCGAGTTGAAGTTGGGTTAGTTATCGCTGCTCAACAGGTCATTGGCTCTGGAATTAATTTTATTTTTTTTGTATGCTAAAAGGTCCCCAAGATGAGCTGTTGTCATTGAAATATAACATAGGCCATAATACATATCATTGAAATATAACATAGGCCCATCTACAGTGCTGTTCATCTATACCAAGGTTAATGCCATTGTCCCTGTTCGCAGAGGAGACACCCAAAGCAAGGGAAGTGACTTGGCAGAGGTCACCCAGGAAAGGCATGTTTCCACCCACACCCCATGCCCCGGTCTCATGGTATTTATTAGGAGAGAAAAAAAACAAGGTTCTTCTCTTGACCTTAAATCCTAGAGTCATGTTGGACTTTTAGCTCAATTAGTTCTTTCCCCAGTGGATTCAAAGCCTGAAGATGTGATTTCCAACAGTTCCAAGTCAATTAAATAATCTGAAAGAATTTTTGGATAAAATGTCACTGTACCTTATTGCTGATTGCAGGATTTGGGGATTTTGAGGTATGCCTGGCAACAGCACTTTCAGAATCTGCAGCATCCTAAAATATCTCATATGGCTGCATGGAATATTTCATGCACAAGGCTACAGGTAAATATTTTGGATGCTGAGTCCCTGTGGATGTATCATAGGAGGAGGTCAGAACTTCTGACCACAGAGAGGAAAGGTTAGTTGCTTTTGTGTTCCACACGGTGCCCAATTGACAGGACAAACACCAAGTTTACTGCTTGAGTGTAAGCTCAGACATCTCTGTGTTGGGTTGAAATAACTTCTCAGATTTACAGCATACAGCTGGTGATACAGCCAAAATAACTGTTACAGATGCTACAGGATCAATACTAGAGGTGCAGATGAATACTCTCTCAAATGACTGTGGGAAACAATAAATCTTAGTTTTGCTGCTTCAGAAGAATAAAATTGTCAAGGTATTTAACTCTCTGTCAGGTGTCTCCATTGAAGGCAACAGCAGAAGTCCTAACTGATTTCAGTACTGCAGGATCAAGCTCCAGGTGTTGCAGGACACTTGCATAACCAATGTGAAAAACTTTAGGTTCTTTGAACTGGCAAAAAATACCTTTAATTTAGATTATATATAATAATTTTTTATTAGAGCTTTAACTTGGTTAAGTTTAATCAGGTAGCTATTGTATAATTTAAATGGCCAGTGATTGTTATTTGATAATAACAACTTACATTTATATAGTGCTATATATCCCAAAGGGATCCCACATTATTTTAAAGACTCAACAATAAAATGCACAACAAAGTAAAACATTGATTACAATTACAGCATTACTAGAAAATATGAGGATATTAAAAATCTGGCAGTCTGTGGCTTGCTTCTGCTCTCATTTGAATTCATTAGCCAAGCTCACCCAGAGTGCAAATGGATTATTAGTTGTTCTGCCATATCTGATTTAAGAAATTTTCTGTACAAGTACCTCCTCCGTACTGGAAGGGTAGTAAAGGGTGTAAATACCCTTCTGAAGCTTCACTTGTGCTGGTCGCTTAAGTGGAATGTTATTTTTGGAGTCTGTTGAGCGGCTTGAATTCCTCCCTCTCTTATTTGGGTGGTTGTTGTTCAGTGTTACACTCTGAGGCTGGTTTCTTGTTAGATGGGAGGAGGCTAAACAAATGCCACATGCCTGCAGCATCAAAGTGGGAAGTCAGGCAGTGCTTTGTACAACCAGTTCTTTTCTCATATATAAGTCTTGAAACAGTTTAAAATTCAACCCTGTTACAGTCATTTTGGGGTTCTCCCTGTTGATACTTCACTGCGGTGAACAGAGCAGTTTATGCCTCTTGAGCTGCTCTTCCAGGCTGTTGCCTGTTCAAGTTTCTCCATCAAAAGGGTTGTCAAGCACTGGAACAGGGCGCCCAGGGAAATGCTGGAGTCACCATCCGTTGGGTTGCTTAAAGGATGTGTAGACATGGCACTTAAGTGTTGTGGTGAATGAAGCAACCAGAGGGCCACAGAGCCCAGGGGGGAGGTTTGGTGGGCTGGTACCAGGGAGTGAAAACCCCTTTTCTGTGAAGATGGCTTCTGCCTTTGAATTCCTAGGATTCCTGAGGGGCGGTTCGGTCTACAGCTGACAGACACCCTTTGTAGCCCCTAAGGGAAGGTATCCTGATCTATCTCACCTTTCTCCTCTTCCGTTAGGTAGGGACCTATGCCATCCCTGCCCCCTTCCCTGTATCCCTTTACAAAGCCCGTCAGTCTCTTGTCTTGTCCTCTTCGTTTCCGGTCCCCTTCGAGGGAGCTCCTACAATAAACCCTTGGAACACCGGCCGAAGGGCCACCTCTGCTCATTTATTTCTGGCCACGCCTGCGCTATCTCTGAGCCCCAGGCACGCTGGGCTCTGTGCCCTGCACCACACGGGCTGGGAGGCTGGCTAGCAAGGCACCGAGGTGCCACAGGGCGTTTTCCTTTGTGTTGGACATCCTGGACCAAGCTGCGGCCCCCCCAGCCCGGCCAGCGTGCCGGCGTATTAATATACTTAAGGACAGGATTTAGTGGTGGATTGGCAGTGTTGCACCACTGAGTCCAGTCATTAACCTTTAGGGTCTTTTCCAGCCTAAATGATTCTATGATTCCAAGTGTCCAGCTTTGTACTTTCACTCCTTAAATACACATTGTCAATGCTGAAGACCGTGAAAACTTGAGGGATGTTAATGTGTTCTACTATAGCACCTTAGGGAAGACTACCCTGGAACTGCAGGTGGGAACTGGGAAAGTCCTGCTGCAGCTGCCACTCCACAGACAAGAGGCGTGGAAACAGTCCCTGCCTTTTAGAGGGTGCTATAAAGGACTTCAAAAACATAACAATGAGAGTCACAAAGTTGTTTGGGAGGGGAATCACTGAAGTGATGGGACTAATTTCATTGCTGACCAGGAAAACAGCTATTTTTGTGTATGGGTAATATAGGTCACTTGCTTTGTGTTGTTTCTTTTCTAATGTCTAATAAATTCTAGTCTAATTCTGAAGTATTTCCAGAACTCCTGAAATACTCTTGAATTATAAAGTGTTTTCAACTGCTGAGGCAAGTTGTTTGCACCTGAAGGTAAAGATATATTGCTATTAAACATAAATGCGTAAACTACTTTTTTTCATTGGTTTGCCAGAGTCCTTGTCCACTGAGATGGTTTTCAGTTTCTGAAAGTATTAATTTTTCCCTGCCTTTTGGCCACGACATAGGAAAACAGTCTACTTTGAATAATTTAGTCTTAAAACCATAGTTCTTTCTCAAAATCTGAACTTTTCTTTAGTTTCTGTTTTAACACTCATAATGATTGTGTGAAAGTTGTTTGCAGATACTGTCTTGTTTTTCAGATTTGTAATGAAGCATGAGGGATTTTTACATTTTGTGGCAGAAGTTTTGCATGGGTCTTACTGTAAAGCTTTCACAATGTCTTTAAGTCGTTTTATTTTTGGGAGATGGAAGAAAGGGAAATAGTGACTTAGAGACAAGTTTTCTGCTCCATTTCCTCTATGTAGCAGATGATAAATCTCAAGTACAAATGGTGCTACACCCAAGACACTGAGCTCTAATTTTTGATCCTACATGCACTGGTGGCCTATTTACTAATCTGTAATCACCAATAAATTTGTTGTAATCTAGTTAAGAGCCTGATCGCTGAGTAACATTGAGCAAACACTCTCAAATAAATATCCAGGTGGACCTTCTGAAATTCCTTTCCACAGTGTTCTGGGTCATACCTTTCTTCACACCACTACAACCAAGCACTGGGAATCAAAATTATATGGAACTCATAGGGAAATGCTATGAAATTGTTGTTTCTTTCTGAGACTTTATTTAAGAATAGGGTTAATAATGATGATAATAATAATAATAGCACTTGTGATCATTAGACTTTGGAAGAGGATCCAAGTCTTTTCACTCATCAGCAGTGCACAAACTAATGGAAGAACACCAAGCTGGACAGTGTCTTGTGTGTCCTGCTCTGTTCAACACAAACCTGTTATAAATATTCATATATGAAAGACAAATTGACCTTCCATATGGGAAGTTGTAGCTTTTCACTTAACAGCTTCCCAGCTTTGTAGAAAAACTCCCTCTTGTTCTGGTTAAAGTTGTCGTACATTTTGAAAAGTCTGGATAGATCCTACTAGACTAGAATCCAGCCAAGGACATCATCTTCTCTGGAAGGAAATCAGTATTCTTCCTTAAAGAGACTTGATTTTTTAAAATATATTTTAAGACATTACTCAAAAGAAAAAAAGTTTAAACATGTCTCTTTTTTTAATGGTCTCATTATTAGTTGGAATTTAAGGACTGAACTAGTAATTACTAATCAAAGTCTACCTATGGGAGCAGAAACTAGATGGAACCTTGTTTCACTTATTTAAACATAAATCTCTACAATTTGAGATTAAATAGATTTCCCCAGGTTAACAGTAGTAGCCTTCTCTGTGCCTGTAGGCCATCTACTAAAAAGTGAAAAAATGTGAGCACATGTTGGTGACAGAGATGTCACAAAAATGTGACTGGCTTTGTTTTAGGCATTGTTACACATGGGTGGATTTTGTGGACTCAGCATGGAAATGAAGGGCAGACTGGATGGAATAATTTTTTTATTTGTAATAAAACTGAGTATGTTCAAGTAATTTGAAATCCCAGTGGTAAGGGCTTAGGTACAATATCATCATTGCAGTGCTTTTAGAGGGAAATAAGAAGTAAATAAAAGAAAGATTAACTTGAGTTGGAGCTTTAATTTTTATTAAGGTTTGTGGTTTTAGAACAGAGACAGAGAGTGACATGACATAAGGAATGGCAGTGCATTAGTGAAAGTAGGTGTCTGAAAGAAAATAGTCTGTGTTTGTGGGAGCATGAAACTGTTGAAAAGAAACTGCTACTTTCACACTGTCACATAAAAACTCCCGACGAGCCTGGCAATGAAGCGTAGAGAAACTCTCCCTTGTTTGTCCAAGAAAAATAGTGCATGCAAGAAAAAATAGTATAAATGGCTCTGGGCTTAGTTTCTGTAGTGTTTGATATCAGTCTTTAGGACTCAAAAAGAGAGAGGATCTAAATGAAAGCATGAAAGAAAGTCCTGGGATTTTCTTTAGGACTCAAAAAGAGAGAGGATCTAAATGAAAGCATGAAAGAAAGTCCTGGGATTTTCTTTAGGACTCAAAAAGAGAGAGGATCTAAATGAAAGCATGAAAGAAAGTCCTGGGATTTTGTTATGAAAACTTCTTTCAAAATAATTTTACAAAACACCTTTACAATGTTGAAGAAATCTGTTAGAAATAATCTCAGGAGTGGGAAATAACTGTGAGTTATTATTACTGCAAATTCTATCAAGTATCTCCTTTGTATGTTTATAGCATGCAGAAAATATAAATAATAGCTGATTAGTAGTCTAGTGTCAGAGCTCTCTGTTTTCTCCCCATATTGGATAAATCTCCTACTGATGGATCAAACATTTAATCAATCTAGTAACATGGCCTTCAGCACTATAGTATCTGAGTGCCTCCCGGTGTTGGAACGCTCAATAATGCTTGGTTTTTCTCCAGTTACTCTGTACTCCTTAATTTGATTTTGTTCTTAGTTACACTGATGTAAATCTAAAACTCCATTGATTTTGATAGAGGAAGCCACCATTTATGAGCCTGAAGAGCAAATCTGTCCCCCTCCCTTGCAATTCCTCAGCTATTCTTAAGTTGTACTATTAATAATATTTGACTTATTAATCTGCTCCCTCATTTATTCTCCCCGTTCCTGCTGCGTCTTTTTTTCCTCTGCCACTTTGGGTACGATCCAAAGTCCACTGAAATGGCTGTCAGTCTCACTACTGATTTCACCTGACTGGGGTTCCGTTTCCCACTTGTCCTTCCCTCCTTTTTTCTTCTCTGCAGCTTCTGAAGGGTTCTGTGTGAGTTTGTGGTCTGATTAATTAAAGTTACATGTATTCCTACAGTCTTGTGAGTAAGGACCTTGCTGTCCTGGAATCTTAATCCTCATATTTTCCTTAATACCCATTGCTTCCCTCAGTTTAGTTTTCCTTTAATGAGAGCTCCCTTTCCTTCTCGTGCCACAGGTCTTGGTCTTAGGTCAGCATCTCATATTTTAGGGGGAGCTTTGCTATGAGCCTCATCTGAGTTCTGTAGGAAGCTCAGTGGCGAAACCCCACTTCCCTGAGATTTTGGTTCAGGACAGTTGTAGTGAATATGAAAAGGGTTTTGAATGAGATAGTTGTGACTCGTCCTCTGATTTTTTTTTTTTCTTTTCTTTCCCCTTGCTGCCTTCAGTGTTGGAAGCAGAAGAGAATAAAAAGGAGTTGAGAATTTAAGCTGGGAGACTTGGCAGGTAAGAGGTGTGTTTTCTTCCTTGCCAGTGAGGCATTTCTGGAAGTGCTGATGTGAATTGGCAGCATGTTGGCTCCACTCTGGGAGATGAGGCTGGTCCAGGGCCTGCACAGTCCAGTTGAGTTCCTTGATCCTTCATAGCCTTTTTGTGTCATTGTGGGCAAAGGCTTCACTTTGCTGGTTCCTCACCTGCAACCGGGGCAGAAAGGCTTCCTTGTGGCAGGAGGGAAGCTTGAGGAGAAAGGCAGGAAAGACGGGGAAGTAACGAGCTGGTGTAAAAGGTGGCAGAGTGTGTGAGCTGCTTGGACAATGTTGCCCAGTTTGAGGGTAACAGCTGTGCTGTGTGGACAGCTGGGCTGGTGTTTGCATTATTTCAAGAAATGTTTTTCTAAGGGACTTGTGTGCTATCTGTAACTTCACTGCATTATCTTCTTTGAAGCCTCATTTGATTACTTTACTCTCATTTCCTGTTCTACATGATTTTAAATGGGGTGAAGGTGAAATACAGTATAAGCAAAATACAACACTTGCTTTCATATAAAAACCGTGCTGAAAGCACAATAACAACATTGGAAAGCCAAGCACTACTCATTGGACAACTGCAGTTTGCAAAGACAGTTCCTAAGGGCTTACTTGAGGCACATCTAGGGACAAAAGGCTTTTCATGAGAACAAAAGCCACAGCCAGGCTGCCAGATTTTAAACCTTCCTCTGAAGCTCGAAGCACCAAAGTGTTTTTCAGAGGAGGGGCTTGAAAAATTTTCAGTGTAGTATTCCATACCCTTGTTCTTGGGAGAAGTTGTCCCATTTCCAAAGCGCGCAGCCTGAGGCAGTTGTGCATCGGAGATAAATCAGCCGAAATGGCAAAATACTGGCAGGGTATGAACAACTGCAGGTAGTTGTTTAATCGCCTGTGTCAAGTAATCTTAATAACAGGTATGGCTACTGATGCAGTCAATTATATAAATTGTCCTGCTGCCTTTCCTGGGCTCTTACTGAGGCAGAGCTATTGATACCTAAGATGTGACTGTGTGCAACTGTAGTACTATGACTGTCTTAAAAGACAGAGTTTACCCAAATAGGGAGGGACCGATTCGTTTCTGCTTCTCTGCCTTTTCTCTGTAGCACACTGTAGTGAGAATCTTGGATTTTCTTCCCCCTCCTCTAAATTTGTGAGAATACATTTAAATTTTAATATTCAGAGGTCCCAAAGATGTAAATAGCACTAAGATAAGTGTTGCCCTGGTTGAAATTTCCTGCTGGGTCCACCTGTCATGCTTTGTCTGATGTTGGGATAATAAGCTCTGCAGGACAGTAAATGCCTCCCTTACTCATCCACACAGCCCGCGTTGTGCTGCTTTTTGGAGGAGGTTTCGAGCAACGCGTCATGGGAAAAGTACCAAACTCCTGTGACCGAGAGTTTGCAGGCACATGGAGCAAGCTCGGCTCAAGCTCACAGATCAGAAAAAGTTTGTGGCTGATAAGAGAATAAATAATTTTCTAATCTGAAATAATCTGGTCCCTAGGACTTAAGAGAAGACTCACCAGTATTATAAAAATAGATTTAGTTGCAAAATTTTTTGTCTGAGAATAAAGTATTTGTGTTTTCAGTGTATGTTACAAATAGACCTCTGACAAGCTGGACATGTTTGGCTTGGAAGAATTTATCTTCTGGGTTTGGATATTTGGGTTGGTTTGGTTTTTTTATTTGCCAGTGCTTTCTTGGTTTTTTTGTGCTTTTCAAACCCATATATTGGCATCTGTTTTTCTGCCGTGAAGTTACATCATCTCCAAGCAAACCAGTGTAATGCATAAGGCCGTCTCCCTATCCATACTGGGTCATGTGTTTACTATTAAAGCTCAGTTTCTGTGCTTTTTCATAACAGTTTAGTTGTCTGCAGGAACCAGTAGTTAAAGCATGGCAGGCTGGAGATAATTCTTTAGGCTCAGCCTTTGTTTCCACTGCCTTTGATCAGGATACTTTCAACTTTCAAATATTATTTATAAATTATTTTTTCACATGCTGCTTTTGATTTTCGTAGATGTGACCTTACACACAATAGGAATAGTGAGTGATTTCTAATTATAGTTCCTTAGCATGTAAACATTATGTTACTGTAAACTCTGATCAAATTTGAACTGGAAGTGCAGGTAAGAATAGAAAGACATGGATCCCACTACAAAGATGTTGCAGTTACAGTGGTAACGAATGACATGGAAAAGGTGGAGAAGACAACTGTAAAATACAGCATGTTCATGTATATACAAATGTACTTAGAGAGATAGTCTTGTTTATTCCTGCAGTTTAATTTAACATCATAGTAAAAAAAAATACAGTAGAAAGATCAATGTATGAAAAAATTTGAACCATGTGGCAGAACTTTTCTTCTTGATAAAAAGGAAAAGCAGCCAGAGATTGAAAGAGTGGGAATGTTGGTATTTTTTTATGGATAGCTTGTCTTAAAGTCATTAAAAATAAATTATTCAACCTTTTTCCAAATAAAGTAGGAATTTTTATGACTTCTCCCTCTATATGAATTTGATTAGAAAGAGTTGAGTATCAGTAGAGTTGCAGAAACCTCCTCCACACAAATGTGGTAAAGCATCTTAGATCTCTGTGGTCTGCAACTTGTACACCCAGTGTAGGCTGGAGAGAGTAGCTCTATGAAATAAGGAAAGGGAGTTTGTCTGAGGTTGTATTCTTGCCTCAGGTTTTCCTTCCATTTGGTAAGTAATATAAATGTTCTTGGGCAAATTTTCATTATAATCCCATTTTCTGTTGCAGATACAGTTTTGGTCAACCTGAGAATTTAAGTCTGTTTATGTGGTGACGATGGGAAGTGGGTTGGGAGGAATTGCTGTTACTGTATTACTTCCCCTCCAAAAAGGTCTCAAAATGAAACCAGCTGCAAAATTGGTAATCTATAAGTGCACAATATTTGCATGCATTTCTGAGTATGGCTGTGAGAGGGAGGAAGCCTGTGTTGTTGCACATCATTTGTTTTCTGTGTCATCCTGAACACTGAGATCTGAATCTCTTACTTGCATGGATGGTTTAGTTTTGGGGTTTTTTTGCTAGTTTTTGTGAAAATCCGAGACTGAGACTTGTTTGTAAGAATGGCTTGTGAGTGGGTACCTCTGGCTGATCATTAGACCCACCAGGTCTAGAGAGTATCATATTTATGTTGAAGGAGCAGGTCCAAATCATAATGTGGTGTTTTATTGGAGTGTTCATATGTGAGTTTGCTTACTGTTACATGAACTGCAAGAACTGTTGCCTAAGAAGGACTTAAGATTATTTAATAGCACTGAAGAGACTTAGGATAAGGTTCTTTTTTGTTCCTTCATTTTGTAGCTAGCAGTTGCTCAGGTAACTGAGAATGAGTGGATGAATATTCTTAGACAACACAGGTTAAAATCATGCACGTTGTCCAGTGATATATCCATGAAAATGGGATGAAACAGGAAATGATAACTGAAGAAACTGAGTGCACCAGAAGCATGTGTGAAATGTCCTTTCTGCCTGTTCTGAGAAACAGGAACTATAGGTTTGTTTCTCCCTTTACAAAAAAAAATTCAGTGCAACCAAGACTAGATTCTTTAATGTAATCTTCATGGGTTTGGGTATCATTAGGTAGGGTGAGTGACTGACCATCTTCTTGCCTAAAAGTCACAAGCAATGAAAATCAAGTAGCTGCAAGAAACAGTGAACTGATCAAATGTTGCCTCTTCCTAAAAACAGTGAGAAAAGGAAGCTGAGATTGGGAATGAGAAGTGGCCCTGGAGTCTTGGAGAAATGCTGTAAGCCTAGAAATGCCTTGGCTCAATCTGCTTGGAATCTGAAGTTATAATCCAGTGGTTTATGTGCTTGTGTCTGCCTTCCTCTGTGAACAAATTCTCTATGTGTGTGGCTGGATTATTTTTACCTCTTTAGTTTCAGTTAGAATGCTCCTGGTCACTTTTCTGGTAATGTTTCCGCTTGCTTTTTAGAAACACTTTTTCCAAACAAAAAATGTCTGCAATTAAAAAGCCAAGTTTCCCCTGACGATAAGTGATTCCTCTGCCATTCTCCTAGGAACAAGTTTGGGTTTTATATATATGTGTGCCCTGCACATGGTACACTTGTTTTTAGGTGCATCATTTTCTTTCTTTCTTTAGATAGTGGGAGTAAGTGAATCAGCAGTTAAAAACTCAAGTATTTAATTTGTGCTTCCCTATGACAAGTGTCACTGCTCTTCCCAGTCTTGGTCTGCAGGATCTGACTGTCCCTGGTGTGTCAGGGCCAGCTGAAGGGCAGAGCTTCTGGAAAGCTTTGTTTTTCTTTGGCTTTGAGGCTGTGTGTGGGTGTTCACTTCTTGTTCACATCTTCTGAAATGGGAAATACTCTTTATTTAAGAAAAAAAAAGTAGTTGAGCTTCATTTGTCTGTTCTGCTTTCTGTGCATGTTCAATAGTGTCGCTTCCCTCTGGGAGGTGTTGGTCCAGCCTACCAGGAGATGGTGTGCATCTGGGCTGTTTTTCTGAGGTGGTGAGTTAAGTCTCCTTCCAGAGGTGTTGTGGACACCTTAGAACTTGTGAACATCAGCTAGTGAACATTTTTCATGGTTTTCTTTAAGCATCTTTTAAAAGTTAGTTAATATTTCAGCAAATGTCAGTTCTATGGAGCTGTTGAGCTTTTCTGAAATTCAGGCTTGATGCAGTGGACAAACCCTGCTGTGTCTTCTTGGCCAATATAATGACAGAACTTGAGCAGTTTTTGCCTCCTTCTACTTCTTGTCAGATACTTGTTCAGCAAAGGAAAGAGACCACTTCCTTTAGTCATTTCAGTTCTGAAGTGTAAGTAGCATTTGTGGTGTTTTCTCGTGTGAAAATATCATAGTTTTTAATTTCTAGAATTTTAATCCCTTTAAGGACAAAGATGTTAAACAGATGAATGTGGCCATATGAATAAGTAAACATATATAAAAATAGAGTGAATTAGTAAAGCAAATGAACTTGGTTATTTTAAGGATGTGAGAAGATAGATGTGCCTGTTTTTCATGTGGAAGTCTTGGTGGCGATGGAGAGACCAAACCAAGCTGAATCCCTTGTTCCCACAGGGCAGGTATGACCTGTGCCCAGGGCTTGTTAAGTATATGTATTTGCTCCACGGCTTGCCCAGAGGGAGAATTTCAGGTTTTAGTGCCTGTGCTTTGTGGATCCAAAGTGCATTTTGGCTGTGGCTTCGTTAGAGAGGAAACAAGATCTATGAGAGTTATCTGTGATTTGTGCTGGTTATCTGCCACATAAACTCACCACAGAGCAGCTCAGAATTGTTGTACAGGTTGCTGATATAGCACAGGGAACACCCAATGGTGAGCATGAAAGAGAATGGAGAAATTATGAGCAAGAGCTTACAAAATAATTTCACATTGGGAGACTTGAAGTCAAGTGAAATATTAGTAAAAGGAATTTCAGGTTTGGTGGTTCCTGCTGCTGCTTCTGCTGTCGTAAGCACAATTAGAGCTTTCCAGTTTGTCTGACCCATTGCCCTGAATGCTGCTGCCAGTTATCACAAGGAAGGCCGAGTGTTTCTGACATACCCAAATGCACAGCAGAGCTCTGGCCCTTCAGAATCTGGACTAACTCCCAGTGTTAGGAACAGGAGTCAAACGGCCATCCCTTCTCCTGTGCTAACACACACCCCACCATTAACAGTCTGAAGGCAATTTTAATAAAATACATAACCCTGCTGAGCTAGTCTCAGAAGATAAATAAGTGTTGTAGAAAAGAAGCTTTTGTTTAAAAGTAATTATTTAAACTATGCATTACAGGTAATTTTCCTTTACCAGTAACCAAATGCTATCAGAATTTCAATAATAGCTTTGTGTTACTTATCTAGATAACATGATATTGTCATTTCCAGGAGCTTAAAATGCTGTTTTATTTTCATTTGTGTCAAATATAAGGGTAAATGAGACCTGAATATATGTTTTTTAAAAATCCAACAACATGGGTTTTGTATAATTTTCTGAGAGCAGCATTTTGTTTTCCAACCTTTTTAGTAAAATAACAGTCTAATTGTAGTTTCCTAAAATGTGGACTTAAAACAGTAGGGTGAGGAGCATCTTCTTATTTTCTGTTTTGGGTAAACATGCTGCATTTCAGAGTTGACAGCAAATGCAATTCTTTTGAAGGGGTTTGTCAATAAAACCGTAACACTGTGGCAACTTTATAATGTGTATGCAGACATAGCCGAACACTAAGTGATTCAACCGATATATATCTTAGGAAAAAGAGTGGTATCATTTTTTACCCAAGAGATTTTTCATTTCCAAAAATTACATGAAAAACTCAGCCTCTGTATTTTCTTTCTTTCAGCATTATTTCTACAGTGTAAACCTCTCTAATGATCACAGAATGGTTTATTATGATGAAGATGAATGAACTAAGGGAGGAAAACAATTTTATTTTTTTATTCTTGAAGGAGAAACATCTCTGTTTCAATTCTTTAACTGAAAGGATGGGCATTTTGTTTCAATGAAAAATTATTCTATTTATGAGTATTTTTATGTTTTCTGTTTCAGCATGGACAAGGGAAGGGCTGCTGCTTTGAGAGCTCAGCAACTGAGCTCATGTGGGGTTGTCCCTTGTGAGGCTCGGCTGCAGCCTCAGTTTCTGGCCAAGAGCCCCATGGCATGTTTTGGCTGCAAGGAGGTAAAGCAGGAAAGATACCGGAGTGCATTAAGGCAAATTTTCAACCCCAATTTAGGCCTAGATTCCGCCTAATCCCTAACCTAGAGGGTTTTTATTGGATGTCTCTAGGCCTTCAGAAATGTCTAGCCAATTCAAAGTGGAGGCCCAAGGATTAGGTGGATTTTTAGATCCTCTACATCTGGCCATGGTCTGTCTGCACCAGAGTTTCCAATTACCCAAAATGGAGAAAATAGCATTTCCTTACTTCAGAGAAGATTTGTGAGGATCAATGTGTTTGAGATTGTGGCAGTAGGATATATCTGTAACCTACATAGGTAATAGATCAACTTAAATACTTTTAATAAAAGTGGGCATAATAATTCATTGCTCCGTCACAGGAACATTGTGACGCTTAGTGTTTGTGATCTATGTGAAAGAGGTTGAGATCTTTTGATTAAAAAGTGATACTGCTCTAACTATGTGAATTATGAGCACGCCTGTTTGCACACTGAATTTACTTCTTGACCTACCCAGGCTGGAGTTTTAATCTCCGAGTGAAAATTGTTGTCGCCCCTCCAGAAAGTTTTGCCTGTTTCAAGCCATGTTCGGCTTCCTCCCGTTTCTGCTGTTTTGGGAGAAGGACGGTGATGGGGCAAAGAGCAGAGGTGGCTGATGGCAGGCAGGGGTTTTGCCACCAAGGAGCCCAGCTTATAGCAAGGTACTGCCATGACTTGGAGCTGGCAGGCAGGAATCAAAATGCCACCCTTTGGCTGCGGAAAGAGCTAAAGATTTGTCTCCAGCAAGTGACAGGCGCCAAGGTACTGTCGCCCATTTTCTAATTTTAGCAGGAAGGCTGGCAGGGATCTTACCTAGACAGACAAGCGTTGTTTCTGCCCAGGCTGATCTGCTGCCGTGGGTCCTGTTCCAAACTGCTCGGCTGGGTGCCTCCCGGCTTTCAGGGGGTGGTGTGCTGGTGGGAGGGAGAGGGGAAACCCCTACCCTTGTCTCCAAAGGCTTGCAGTACTTCTAAGCCTGCTTCAAGACAGGAAAACTCATCCCTTTACTGGCTGTCGGAAAAGAAGTGTTTGTAGGAATGTTATTACTAATGCAGGGCTTGGGTTGGGAAGCCCGTTGGAAGTGCCTGTGACAGTACAAGTAGTCGCACTCACATGAGAAGCTCCTGCGTGTCCTCCAGCCTGGTGCCTCGGGTGTGGTTCTGGTGCAGAAGCAGAAGAGGAAGAAGTGGTTACAGGAGTTCACCAGAGGGGAAGGAGAGTGGGTCTTCCCCCCTACGAAGTGACTGGGGCATGTATGACCATTACACAGGATTTTCTGCCAAATTGCTCTGATTTTGACTTTTGGCTTTGGAAATAAGTGTCTATGGAAAGGTAGGAAGAAGTCTGAAATCATTTCCCGTCACCTCCTTTCCTTGATTTACAAGTCACCTTCACAGCTTTGAGGCTGTGCTCTGCCATGTATCCACCTCTCTGCCTGTTGAAGAGAGGTATGAGATTCACTTTAGGAAACAGTGAAGCATTATCTGCTGATTTAGCTCACTCGGTTCATTGGCAACTCAGACAAATGCCAACAAGCCACTGGCTTTGAGTCTTAAACAGCAAATATGATCTGTCACATTTTGAAAATATCTGTAGGGACACTGCAGCCAATAGTGCAGCTGTGCTTTTCTGATAGCCCATATTCAGATGGAATATGAAATTGAAAAGAGCCTATTGGCATATATTATTACCATATTATTACCACTGGATTTTATTAATGTGTTTTTCATTTGTGTAATAATGACATGGGCAGTGTTTAGCTATTCTGGACTTTCCATAAATAATTATTGGGAGTGTCCTTTTGTCAAATAGGTTTGGAAGTGGACAATGCAGATTTGATGTTTATCACATCTTTCAAAGATAATTTTTACCGTCTCCACTGAAAGCTATACTTGCTCCAAGCACATCTTGCTTGATGGAGGATAAGTTCTGCCATTTTGAGAGGGGTAGTTTTTATTTATAATTGTGAATGTGTTTAGCCACATGAGGCTGTCAATCAGTGAGACGAAAGCCCAGTAGGATTATTCCTGTAAGTGGCCAATTTCCCCCACCCTTTCGCTCTAAATCAAGGACAGATGAAAGGTCATGATTAAAACAGTGATTTTTTCCTAAATTGTAAGTAACAGTTTGCAACTGTTTTTTTACCAAGATGTCAAAACTGTATTTTATCTTGGGAAAAGGGGGAAGGAAGAAAATTATAAGTTCTTGAAAATGTTGGCAATTTTCCAAATGGTTGTGTTGAAATTTATTTTAATTATTGTACTTGTGTCAGTTCCTTGCAAGGGTAAAAGGGGGGGAAATAATTCAGTACAGTATTATGCAGCTATGGATTAAACAATTAATGGTGAACCTCTGTATCCTATTAGTATATTTGAATTCATTATTTCAGTGAATTGTTTTATGAGCCAGTGACTAGTGGATTTAACCATTTATTTTATAGTCAAAACAGAAGAATAATTGTCTTGTTGGAGGGTCTTTATGTGTATGAATACGTCCAAGGAATTAACCTGAGACTGTCAAATAATGCAGAATGTCATCAGGGGATTATTTTGTCCCAAGAGTTTGGTTTTCTTAGGTGCAGTCAAGGAACTTGCAGTCTGGGAGGATTTTGGCAGCTGTCTGGTGATCATTGCAGCAGCCACCGTCACGAAAAGTGTGGAGGGCTTTGGTCTAATCAGTAATTCCCTGGAAAGTCTCTCAGTTGGCATTGTATGTGGTGTTCTTCTCTTGGGTATATACTAACCACTCACAAGTCAGAAATAACACTTTACTGGTCATGGCATGTAGATAATCACCAAAGTAAATACTTCCTTGGGCTCAATTTTGTGTGTAAGATCTTTTAACAATGGCCAGCTAAAAAGACATTCTCAAGAAGTACCCCAGGGAAAATCATCTAAGCATGTGAGGATGTCACTCTTTTTTCTCTTTGCAGTTCACCTTAGAAGTGTGCCAGGACCCTCGTGATACCCTCATGTATTTTGCCAGATGTATCTTCATAAATATTACTTATGTTAAATATTTTCTTCTCAAATTAGGCATGAAACCGAGATGCTGTCTTTCGGTGTTGTTAGGTAGCACATTTATCATGATAAAGAAGGTTAAATGGGTAATATTCTAATCTCAGTAGGTTCTGCTTTTCCATTTTGTTCTTTTTCTGTGATGGTAGGATTCCCTTTTTTGCCTAAAAGAGCCTTGTGCCTTTGTAATGCCTGATAAAATGAGTCATCCTCCACCACCACAAGGGATGTGTGAATGAGTGCTTATCACTGGTGATGTGAGTGGTACAAGTAAAACTGGGTGATTTCAGCCATCTTTGCACTGCTACACAGTTAATCCATGAATTTGGTAGTGCACAAGACTCATGCATCAGGTAGAGTTGACTGTTTAAAGGCTGGACAGTGAAGGGAGTAATTTCTGGGATTATTTCTAAAATCCTCTCAAAGAAATATCCTGTGCTTAATATACATGTAGTTTCTATGACTGCTTTTTGCCATTTTGTTCCATTTGTCTGTGCTAAGCTATTGTGAGTTACAAATTTAAGTGAAGAGCTTCCCTTTTCTGTTTTTTTCATGTAGGCAGATGGTGAGGGTGCCACCTTCCTTACAAGATTTTAGGTCAGCTAAGAAAGTTGACTGTTGGTTTTGGTTGTAGTTTGGCTTTTTTGAGGGGGTTGGGTTGTTTAGTTTTTTCAAAGTATGCAAATACTTCTTCTGTAGTCAGTTATAATGATAGGCAGGATGCTGAAGCAACCACTGAAGTGTCTGTGGTGGTTGATGAACTGACAGTAAATTCTGCTGTTCTCTTACTTTCTACGTCTGGGTGAGTCACACAAATATCAAGTCACAAGTGCCTCATGCCACACTGTAGACCTAAGAGTGTAGCATGAGATCACTGTTCTCTAGAACATCAAAGTGTGGATGTTGCATAGATGTCTTTCTGTGAGCTGTTTGTCATTGCTGGGGAGAAGAGGTAGAAGCAGAGATGTCTAGGCTGGTTATGAAGAAGGGTGCTCTGTCATTTCTTCTCCTGCTTTGGTAGCCTGGATTCACTGAAAGCAAAGCATTTCTTGACTTAGCTCTTCCAACCTTGATTTATTTGTGGACCTCTATTCAAATGGCAGAGTGAAATTAGAGAGATGTGGAAGAATTGAAGGTTTGGGTGCCACCTGAGAAGAATATGTCAGGGGTCCTAATCTTCCATTGTACAAAAATAGTGCAGACTCGAAGTCAGCAAGACAATTGATGTGAAGAAAACCAAGTGAATGTGGTTTCTCTGCACACTTGCAGAGTGTGCCTGTATAAAAATATAATCAGTAGGACATTTAAAGGGATGAAGACAAGTAGAAAAAGTAAATTTTTACATGCACAACCCTTTCCTTCCCTTTTGCTACAGGAAAGGTAAAAAAAAAGGGATTATTTGTTTCAGAACCTTTTCTGGAACTCTGCGAAATGATTTATAGACAAGGTGTGCTGTGTACAGGAGTTTTTACTGGCTGCCTTGCCAATGAATTAGGGCCCTATTCTACCAAAAAAATAATAACATTAGCACTTCCTTTGCAGCCATCCTGGGCTTCTGTGGTGCGGAAGTCAGATGTAAATTCTGGCTCAATTGGACCCTTATGGAGGCGGTGTTCAAATGGCTTTTGAGGAGAAGAGAAACCATTCAGGTTGTGGGCTTCTGCCTGCTTCAGAGTCCTTCCGTCAGTGCTATAATTCTCTGAAAGCAAACTAATAAAACTTCCCATTGACTTGCACTCATCTGAGCTTTGAGCAGTTATTTACAATCTACCATCAGCAGATTAAAAATCAATTAAAATCCATATAAACAGTCCAAGTTACATGCTCCTCTTTGCTGGTAATTTTTTTTTTTCCAAAGATTTTACATTAATTCTTGCTGCTCGGTATTACTGAAGATAATGAATCAGATTTAGACAAAGTCTGTACATCATAAACTTTACAGAACTGTGCATCTTTAGCTTTACAGAAGCTTTGCTAAGAACCTCTCATCCTCTGTGCCTCTTGGCCTCTGTAGAAATAGGAGAATTTATGCAATTCATTTAACTGAAATGGAGATGTTGAAAGCTCTCCAATACTGTCATGATGGATGCGATTGCAAATGTGTAGGGGAAACAATAATCTTGATGATAAAATGATAAGTTTAATACCAGTACGTTAGAGTGGAAAGTGAATTTTAGTACTGCTAATACATTAAAATAAAGGAGAGTTTGATTTGTATTCCTGAATTTCCACAGAAGCACTGCAAATTAATTTGGTTCTATCCCACAATTCATGTTTAGGTGGTTCTGCTCTGGGACTGCAGACACCCAGTTCTGCCAGTGACCTGCTCTGGGGATTTCAGAGTG
This sequence comes from Callaeas wilsoni, assembly GCA_013398955.1. Taxonomy (NCBI): domain Eukaryota; kingdom Metazoa; phylum Chordata; class Aves; order Passeriformes; family Callaeidae; genus Callaeas; species Callaeas wilsoni. The sequence goes on from VWPU01017278.1 coordinate 95,517, forward strand.
TGCAGTGGTATTTTTCTTGAGTTTCTTCTCCATCTGTTTGCCTCCCATTCTTTGCAAGTCTGATCTGTTTATACCATTAAACTCTCAACCATAGGGTTGCTTTTTAATTTCTTTATAAGTGTGTACTCCAAAGACTATTATACTATTGAATAGTCATGATACTTGTTCTAATGTTATTCATGTGTAGATTCGAAGGATATAATCTACATTTCTAATTACTGTTTTTATTCATCTTTTCTGTTTCTTATTTTAATGCAACTTTCATCTAAAATTTACAGTAGCTAAAGAAGCCATGACTTCAGTGCACTGCAGGGATACTCAGGTATCAACCACAAAACTCAATACTGGTTACATGGCTAAGACAGAAAACCCAAGCACTGAGAAACTGGGGGGAGGGAGCAGGGGGAAAAATCATGATTTAATTAACTTGTCCAACCTTAATTTAGTCCTCTTGTGGTTAAGCTTGTTTGTAGACTGCTTCATTTGATACAGGATAAAGATTATGTTGATGGGTGACTTCAGAAAAGCTAAAAAGGAGTTGCTTTATCAATATGGAGTCAGAGCAACACAGAGTAAATAAGGCCAGGCTTTTCCAACAAATGTTGAAAGTAAACAAAATATGAAATAACTGTTTGTTAAGCAAGCAGACTCTATCCTGCGGGTGACATTTTACGTAAAAAAGACTGGCGTGGTATATTTATATCCTACCATGATACATCTGCACAAGACAACTGAGTTAAGATTGCACAGTCCACTTAAATCCCACAATTCTCTCTCTTGATTCTTTACTTTGCAGCCTGGATAGTATTTATGTATGTCTGGTGGGGAAAAGAACCGAAATGTCACCCCGTCCATCACATTGACTCGTTGTTGCCCTTGTGAGAGCCTCGCATGCAGCTGCACTGATTCCTGCCCCTCTCTGCCCAGAGGTTGCTGCCCTCTCATCTTCTTGGAGAGGGGCAGTACTGTCAGAGTGCTGGGGAGAGAGGGCACTTTTCTTTCTGAGTGGTTTTCCTTGTTTACCCATCTCCACCAGTCAATTCACGGCTTGTCTATACTGTTAATGGTGGTCTTGCTTTAGTGCCTTTTTTCCCACTCTATTGGTTCTGGTCTCCACTTTTCAGTGAATACTGTCACTCTCTGCTTGTCTTACTCTTGCTCTTCCAAACCATTCATTCCCGTTTTTATATTCTCAGTTTGTCCTGTAGCAGCCCTCAAGTACCTTCTCGTATTGTTCATCTCCCCTAGCTCCAGATGCCAGAAATCCTCTTATCCTGGTTCTGCAGTGTTCTCATTTCCTCGTGGTAAAGTCAGTGTGTGCTGACTGCAAAGCTGAGCCCACCTCCCCATGGATGCCTGGAGCTCCGGGATGCCTTGGGCACTGTGCCTGAGCACAGCCTGGTCAGCCTTGGGCATCAGGGGTGGCGGGCATCTGCCCACTGAAGGTGCGATCTTCAAATTTACATTTTTTTCTTCATCTGAGAATATTTTTTGAGTCTTGTCTGTACCTGTAAAAAATTCAGATGTTCTCCGATCTTTCTGCCCAACTCCCTCTCCAGATTTGTATTGTTAGTGCTAAAATACAAATTTGCTGAAGTTATTATATTAGGATACTGAAGTTCTTCTGCTTTCCTTTTTGTTACTATGTATACCTCCCAAAATCTGTCAAAAAATATGTCATTTTGAAGCTATACAAAAACACCATTGCTTTCAATAGTGCTACCATTTCATTCTTGGAACATCATATTGCTCTACTGGTTTCAGGATTGATTTAGCTATTTTTTTTTTATGTTAAACCCTGACTCATAACAATTAGCATTACCTATGTGCTAAATTTATTTCTCAAACAGAGCTGTTTTTTCTAAGAAGGATTGTACTTCCAAACATTCTCACCAACTGAGACTGCTCATGAACTGGAATACTGGATAAACAGAGGGTCAGAATCCATCCTCCAACCTGATCCTGTTCAAAAAGAAACAAAACTAAACTGATGAGATTTTCACTTTTATTTGAATCCCAAAAGCTGTATTTCCAGATAAAATTTAAGGTTCGTACATTTCTGAGTTATTGTAACATAAAATATTAACTGCTGTGCGAGACCTATACACTCTTTCAGTTCTTTCTCAGCATATAATTTCTCTTTTTAGATATCTGACCTTTCTGTAATTCTTCTAATTTATGGAATAGTGCAATTTATCTTTTCTTTATCATCTTACTTAGGGTGGCTGAGTGGAGCGATGGAGGGGATGCATATATCTTCTTGTTTCTTTTTTCTGACTCAGTGTTTAGTCATTATTTTCAGTATCATTTAATCTGTGGAAAGTTTCCCCATATGTCAGGCATATTTTAAACATTCAGCTGAGATCTGTGCTACAGTAAGCCCTTTCAGATGTGATGCTCAGCAAAGGGCAGAGTTCAATCGACACCATTTATGAAAGTGAAGCTCTTTCAAATGCTGTTCTCTAAAAAAATACCAAACCTGTGTATTCTTGTTCTGTTAAACATGTAAATCAGGTTTCCCTGCATATATTATTTCCCTTAGAAGTCCACTTCTTTGTGTCATCTACAGAGAAACTCGGAGGTCTTAGGTAAGCAGATCTAAACTGTGGTACCCTTTGTTACAAGATACTGTAAATATTAAAATTTCTTGCAAGAACCATTAAGTACTGCTAAGCACAGAGATGCAGTCTGAGATTGAGGAAGGCCCCGTGTCAGACATTCCTCCTTCATCATAGTCTTCCTCTAGATTTCAGTGCCTATTGAATCTCAAATTTATCAACAATTGTTTTAAAGATCTGGTCTCAATGTCAAAGAGTTTATTTTGAAAAAGTACAGCAAGCAACTCTAAGAATACTCTGATATTACAGAAGCTTTGATTACTGTTTTATTCCTGCAGAAGGTTGTTATTAGTTTACTGAGAATATGGAACCTAAGAGTATTTAGTTTTCTTTAGCAAATATGGTTTGGATGTTAATTGAATGTAATGGGGTTTGTATGCTAATGGAATGGAGATCATGAGGAAAACAGGTATTCCTTAACCTTCCTCTTTGCTGTAATTACTGAATAATGCTATTTATGGTAAGGTTGTGTACATGTGCATGTCTTGGGAAAAGGATATGGGATTACTTATTAACAAAGAAATGGAATTCCTTTTCATAGGGAATTAGAATTGTGACTCTAGACTTGCTAATTTAAATAACTTGCAGGCTAAACAGACTTTTATAAAGCATTAAATGCTATTATGTCCTGTGAACATTAAACACATTTTCTGAAAATATTAATTTCCCATTGGTTTTCTTGCCTCCTTCTTGTTGCTTTAATTTCAGACTGCCTGATAATCCATCCTCCACACATCAGAGGTTAGGGATTTCTGAGACTGCTCTGGTGCCTGCCTTCTTCCGTCCTGTTCCCCTCTCCCTGTGGCTTTTACCTCTGTCCTCGTTGGCAGTAGATGTTCACTATGTGCACTGATTCAGGATGAGGGCACCAACTGGTGATGAATTTGCAGCAGCATGGTATCATCGGTGATACTGTAAACCCTGAGTTTAGAGTTTAGCAGCTGCAGGTCTTCCCAAATCCCCAAAAACCCTGTAGTTTGTTCTTTCTAAACCTGAAAGACCAGTGCAGAAACATAGGGAGCAATAAAAAAAATCTTTGATTTTTAGGGGAAGTAAGTAACAAATGTTCTAACTCCAGAGACTGATACACTGATACAAGTCTGTCTGGCTTGTATTTTAAAGACTGCCCAAAGAAGGGGTTGACCTTTTTCTTGAGGAGGGCAGAGAAGGGAGTTAGAATAAGTTGAAATTCCATATTTATAACTGCATCTTCAGCAGCTACGAGCCCAAAAAGTTTGATTCTGATCTTAAATCTTAGTGTATGGGGCGATTGTATGATCACCATTTTTTAGAGAATCACACAACAGTGCAGTTTGGAAGGGACCTTGAAAACTCATCTCACCCAGCCTTTCTCATTAGAGAGTTTTAAGATGAGATATTTTTTGGGCAGTCCACCATGGCAAGCAGTTTTCTGTATGAAGAAAAAGAAAATGCTTTAAACCTGAACAATACAGCTTACTCTTATCCTGAAGCGAAACAGTTCTGTAGGCCGTGCTCCATCCTGACGGGTTCATGAAAGTTTGAATGAAATATGATTGTAATTTTGGACATTGGTTATATAGCTCCTATTAACTCATATTGGCTACTGATTATGCAATTTCTGTGCTGGTCACTTCGATTAGCCTTGATCATTTGGAAAAAAAAAAATCAATTCACTCTCCCAGTTTTAATTTTGATAATTCAGATTCACAGTGTTCTTCATCTGCTTTGTTTGATGCTATACATAAATCAAGGTTATAGACGAAACCAATTCCTGAATGAAAAGTTTCAATTTTCTTTTCTTTTTGGCTACAACTATGCAAAGAAATCATCATTTGGGCAACTAATATGCCTAAGTATCCTTCAAAAGGAACTGTGATATATTAGAGCTGTTCAAATGTTCTCACAAATCATGTTGCCTTGCAGCTTTGATCCTGAAATATGTGAAATGATGTCTGATTTATGCCACTGATCCTTCTTTTAGATAGTTAAGTGTTCTTGCTTAATGTTATTAAATAAGTTCAAAGCAGCAAATAGGCCATTCTGGGCTGAGGACATTTGAAAAATAGCCTTCTCAGCAGGCTGCACATACAATATATGTTCTTTAGTTTTTTCCTTTGTGGTGTTTTTTTGCATACAGCAAGCTACTAGAACTTTCTTCTGTCCACATCTCTGGTTACAATGCTTTTGGTTTTGTAGTTGAGTTGTTTTTTCCCCACCCCCTTGATAGCTTTCTCTTGGGCTTTGTATTCATTGGGGTATTTTAGGAGTGTGTGTGTTGGGGGGTACACAGAAACAACTTTGGGACAATATGGGAGAGAGGTCTCAGTCTCCCCTAACTGGGAGACTGATGAAGTGCGAACAGTGGTATAAAACAAGCTGCGTGACCCAGACAAAGCAGTGCAAGCAAAAAACCCTCTGAGAATGTAAATTAGTGGGTCAAATTCACACTCAAAGGAGCAGAGTAAGTTTGACTACTTTTAATAAAAAATCTATTGATACATTGTTGCTTCTGTTTTAATATGCAAAAAGAAAGAGAGAGATGATAAAATTCTTGATTCTAAAATATTTATCAGTATAAATATTCTGAACTTGCATCAGAATACTGAAGTGCAAATATCTCCAGGCATAAGGGTTGCATAGGAATCACATCAGCTCTAAATTTAGTAAATCTTTTAATGGAAATGTCACACAGTTCAGACACAAGATTTAGGGATTTTAGTATGTTATAGGAGCTCTATAACCAATATTATACTTGGGAAATTTCAGCAGGAAATATTAAATCAGCATTTCCAGTGGGGTATGATCTTTGTTGAAGCAATAATCACCATCTCGGTCACCTCCTGCTGGAGAAGAGCTGTTTGTTAGGGAAAACTTTCCAATGCTCTCCAGCAACACCAGTGCCTAAACATCAGGCTTTCAGACAGAAGACAGAAAACAAAGATAAAATTTGAGCATCAGATATCATCTTTGTACTCTCTAGTTGCCTTGATTTTGATGTCTACCTTTGTAAGAATATGAATATTTAAATTTTGTGAGTATAAAAATATTTTCTTGTGAATAAATACATACATTTGTACTCACTCTTTTAATTTTTTTTATATAGCATCCTGAGGAAATCCTGAAGAAAAAACAGGATAGCAGGTAGAGGCTCAGCAGTTAGTTGTTTTAGTGGCTTTTTATCTGCTCTTTGTGCGAGCTATTTAACTTTCTTTTTGCCTGCTTGAAAGATGTTATTACTTTGAGATTTAGGATGTCTGGATTGATGGTCATTCTCTGCCATGAGAAAGCATCATCATTAAATCATTTGATGTCTTCTTTACTTGGCACCATGGATTGTGTGTGCTAAATCACTTCAAACTTTTCTACTTGTGCCCCTGTTAAAGGGTAGGAGGGGTTCAGGTACTGCTGTGGCTTTAAAGAGCAGTGGAAGATGGAGGTGCTTCAGAGGGATTCAAACAAGGGCTCCCATCTCAGACTCTGTGCCAAATACTCTGGTATTCCAGTTATGTTCCCAAAGGGTGCAATTTGTTAATTGTGTTTTCACAAGGTATTAGACCGTTACATTCATGGAGAGATGGGTTGCATTGTTTTAGAGGTTTGCTTTTTATACTGCTTTTTAAAAAAGAAATTCATAAGTAATAAATGAAAACACAAAAGACAGCGAGAGTATTTTTGTGTGTGTGGTGGAGGTTGTTTCTTTTGATGTTGGGAAGCTGCATTTCTGCCACCCAAAGGATCCTGAGCACTGGACTTTTGCTGTGTCTGGACAGACAGATCCAATCATTAGTAAACAGCAGAAAGCAGGAGAGATGGGGAGGGAGAGGGTGTGTTGGAACTCAGTTTAATTCTGCGGTGTCACATCAATCTGCCCGGTTAAGTGATTGAAGGGGAGAAACGCAGGCTGCAAAAGAAACTGGGCCCTGATTTGTTCAGGGTCACCAGCAGTGGTTTGAAACCATCTTGTTTGCAGATACTTCTTTCATGTTATTAGGCTGTCAGTTGAGTGACTTTGTAAGATTTATGGCTCAGAGCTGGAGCGCGTGCATGTGTGCGGCGATGAGCAGCGGGCGGGGGGGACAGAGATGTTATTGAGAAGACAGTGATCCATGCCTGCCGTGATTGAGCTCTGCAGCCTTTTGTCTAGTCCTAGTTAACCTCCTTATGCATTTTTCTTTTCACATGCTGCAAAAGGAGCTCAAGCAGAAGGGGATGCAACAAGTGGTAAAAGGTGGCTTGTAACAGCATAGAGACGCGGTGGACTTGGTGTGGACTGGCTTATTGTGAAATGATGGAATAAAGCTGTTTATTGGGCAGGGCCAAGGTTTAACTTGCTGGTGTCTTTCAAGCAGTTTTATTTACTGTGATGTTGTCAAAGCCATTGGCTGAGTGTTCCCTTGTCACTGGTATCCTCGTAGGGAAATGTGTTCTTGGAGAGAGAATTTAGAGATGGCACTGGATTACCTTGGGTGTTTTTAAAAACAAGCAACCAAAACAAAAACAAATTTAAAAAAAAAAAAAAGAGAGGGCATGACTTGATCAACCCAACATAGAATTTAAATTAACTTTGGGTGTTAAGTAAGACTTGGAGATTTTATTTTACGTAAGTCTGAAAATTTTGAAATATTGGAATTTTTTTTTGGAAGTTAGTTATAATTCAGAAAATAGTTTTCTGGTCTTCCGTTTACACAGTTCCTAGTTGTGTGAAGATCAAAGCAGGCATTATTTTAAAATATGAGTAAGAAAATGTTTATTGTCATAGGACTCAGTTTCAACTGTGGTGACTTAAAGCCAACAAAATAGACTTCAACAGTAGAGGAGTTGTTGGCTGTTTCTGAAAAAGTGTCACAGGGCTCAGCCATTTAAGTTTTACAACAGAAAGGTTTTATTTGTGTTCACTTGTCCATAGGTTAAAGGAGTAAATAGAGATTGCTGATATGTTGTCATTCATTGAAAAATCAAACTTTATTACCGATCTGGCATAATTTGTGTGTTGGCTTTTTTTCAGCCTAGTCAAGTTAATTAACTTAGAGGAATAGACTTGATCATAAATGGTTTGTAATGATCTGCCAACACCTTTGGTATCAGGATAGGTTTCATGTACTTGACCATGAAGGTGTTCTACCACAATGTGTATAATTTTCAGATTAATGTTTAAAAATTCGGAGATATTTTCTTAATTCTTTTCTAAAAAACAAACCTTAAAATCCTTCCCTAGTTTTCTTTATTAAATCACCAAGAAAGCACCTGTTCTTATTATCTGAGATAATTGTGCATATTTTGACCCTATAGTAATCTGATACATTTCAGCATAAATGAGATCTTGGTTATACAGGCACAATGATGCCATTCTTTATTTATGTAAGGATATTGATGAGAATCTGGGGTTATTAAGCTGAGTAAAATACTGCTTTTCAGTAGAATTTTCTCTAACGAAGTCCTACCAACAGCATGAGTGGAAAAAGTGTAATACCATCTTTAAGTTCCAGAACTGGGTCTTGGCAGACCATCACCTTGCCTTGTGTGGCCACAGCCCTGCTGTGTGACCTTGCACCAGACCTGTGCTCCCATCTGCTCTCTGTGCTCCTGATGCAAAATACACGATGGGTTGGTTGGAAAACACCTGAGATCCTTAGGTGGAAAATAATCTGTATTACACTTGAATTATACCACATAGTAGCTAGTCTGACTGATAGAACATCTTTCAAATAATAGCTTTGATAGATAGATCGATAGATCCTCACTTTATTTTTGGTCAAAAGGTAGATGCGGTTCTGGGGAGTTTTGTGCAAAAGTGTTAACAATTATCAGAAGAGAATTTCATTAAATCCTGACTTCTACCAAATTCTACTAAAAAGAGAACTTCGGCTACTTTTAAAAGATGAAGTCATTCTGATAAACTATGGATAAACACAGTTTTGGGAATTACAAAGGAGGAGCTTAAGAGACATTGCCTGGGCACACAGGGATGGTGTCAAGGCTGCCAGTTATTTGTTGTGCTGTCTAGCAAATAAGATTCCTGGTATAAATAATATTCTGCCTGTTGATAAACGTTAAATGTGGAGTTTGGTAGAGAAGGTTCAGTATGTTTCTTAAACAGTGAAAACTATTCTAAAGGCAGGGTGCTTGGAAAAGAGAAAAGGAACGATATACCCATGGGATTATTTGGGGCATTCGCTTGATTCAATCAACTCTTGAAAGCTGTCCTGTCTTCTTTAAATCCATGGTGGCAGCTACGGTATTGCTTCCTTCCTGATTTTAAATGCTTTCTGCCCCTACTTTTCAGTTGCTCACACTGAGGTGAAATTAAGAAATCTAACTGTTGGGTATTACGTTTTAGACCTGCTGAAATAGCTCTTCCTGCTTGCATCCTTATGGTCTCATTAAGGCGATGCTCACAGCATGTCTGACTCTAGTGAATATTTGCAGACCTCATTTGCCTACATTAGAGACAAAAAGCTTAAAAAAAATCCTTCTTGAGCAATAAACGGTTGAGTTTGTCAGTATCAGTGATCACAGGGCTGGTGTCTCCCAAGGCAAGGGCTGAATGCTGTCCTTGGAGTTGAATAACTATTGAAACCCTCCATCCAAGCCCTTTCCAGTGCTGGGATAATACACTAGGTCCCTGGCTTTGAGCTGTGGGTTTAAAGGGTGAGGGCTGCAAAAATCAGAGAGAAGTCCAAGTGTGCACCACTTTTACAGCAAGTCCTGTACATCAATGACTCATATAGGCAACGTTATCGTTCCCATTCCTGCATTTTTAAGACTAATTATAGAGTTTAGGAATTTTTAAATTTTTATTTTAAAGAGTTTCATTTTGTTGAGTCAAACTATGAGTGATCATCATAAAGCAAGATGTACGGCCTTTGCAGCAAACCCCAGATTCCAGCAAGTGCAAGTCGTATTCATGGTTTACGTTTACCATTGTGACTCAACTGGTTTGTTTTCTCTGTGCTCAGGCTTCCAGCCTGAGATTTCTGTTCTCCGGGGAATTTTTAAAAAAAAAAAAAAAAAAAAAAATCCTTGACCTATTATGTAACACTGAGGTCATGCTTGAATGCCAACCAAAATTTCCATTCTGTCTCCACTTACGTGTTGTGTTGTGCTTTGCCTGCCCACCACAGGTGGCTGATTTCATAGCTGAGCTGATAAGAATATACAGTGGATATTATGGGAGATGTCATATAAATCTAAAGTGATACTGATGCTACATTTTTATTCAGCAAAATGGAACTAGAAATAATACCAAAAATATTAATCAAAGGTGATGTAACTGTCATGTTAATGAGAAGTGCTTGAAGATTACTGACCTCTACTATAAATAGATAGTAATCTTATGGATTTACAACCCTTATTTACTCTATTTAAATTTCATGGTCCAAAAGAACTGGGCCAGAAGACTTAAGATGAGAGCCTTTCCCTTAGACCTATTGAATTTTCCTGACAAAACAGCTTTTAGAGAACAGTATCAGTGTACATATCTATAACATTTTTCATTGTATTTGAATAATTTTGCTACGCTTGTGAAAATAGAGAAGAAATTTAAAAATTAAAGTCGTTGTCAGAGGAATAGTTTTCTTGTTTAAATGTCAAAAGAGAATTATCAAATTTTTAGAGAAAATTTGGATAAGCTTTTTTGATGAAATCACTAATGGAAATGAAGAAAGAGGTAAAAGGATTTTTTTAATCTAGAGATGGGTAAAGGGCCTCTACATATGATTTTTAAAAATTATTATTTATTAAACTGTTCATATTGCAAAGCTCTGATTGGAAGTTTATAAATTTGTGCAAAACTGTTTCCTCTCTACCTCAAATTTGTTGGGTTTTTTCTTTTGAAAAGTTCATCTCAGACATCCTGGAGGAGTACAGAAAAATTACTAATTTGTCTGTGTTCAATTTTGAAAAGTTTTTGTTTCTTTGGATAATTGTCATCCTTATCTTTTGAAGCAGTAACCTGAAATGTAATAGTAGTGGGTCTTTGAATGGACATGTAACTTCTATGTCAGGAATGTTTTCTCTTCTATTCCTGTGAGCGTATAATTTATATTAACCCCTGTTTCCAAATGTTCATTAGCGTTTCCCAGATTTTTGCAGACCAACCTCTTACAAATCTTGCTCAAGCCTCGCATGGGGCACAATACTGATATTTTTATCTCCTCAGTCTCCCAGGGCAATGGGTCATAAGCCATTTCACTCTTAGTTTGGGTAGTTAACCAAATTTAAGTCATGTCATTCCCAGGTAGCAGCTACAATTACTCAAACTATCTACAGTTTCCACTTGTTCCTGGACTAGATATGCACCCTCCATGCACTAGAAAATGCAGTTGTGCAGAAAACAGTGTTTTCTAGTTTTTGAGACGTTGGCTTTGCAATTCTCATCATTAACTTGCTAGTGCTATCTTCACATTTAGCCTTTAGTTTTTATGTGCAACATATGTCACTGAAGCAATTCTTTGCAACCATCCAATTGCTTTTGTTTATTTCCATTAGCTGGAAAACTTACTGAAAACAACTGGATGGTGATGTGCTTCTCCTGAGTTCTCCTTTTAGTAGATATTGGAGTATTATACGGTCTGTGTAACAAATCTGTCTCACTTTTTATCAGGGTGCCTTGTTCAAAGCATGGTGGGGTCTGGCACTGCCTGGCTCGTGAGGAGACCAAATGGGAGAGCAGTGGACAAGATTTTTGTGTTTCCTTTTGCCTTGAATTACCAGAAGTTTCATGAGCATTGGCACCATTCAGGTTACTGTGGAGCAGTGCATGTTTATGCTACACACAAAAGAAATTAGAGCATGTTTAACTTAGAACATCTCCTTAATGGTGTGTGGGGGCAATTCCCAATCAATTAAATTTGGATAGAGGAGCTGGTTTTAGATACATCATTCTTGAAGACATCAGTGAGTGGCGCAAAACAGTTTTGTCTGTGTGTTCATTTAGATCATTGAGTTTGGGGCAGAAAATTTCCTACCTGACCACTGTCACAAGATTCCCTCTGTGTGTGATCTCCTGACTCCTTTTTTTTTCCTCCTTTTATATGAACCGAGACATTTAACTAGAGAGTACTTCATCTTAGGTTTCCTGTTTCTAGTCCACAATCATGAATTTTAATAATACTTCTGGAATTTGCTATGTACACTCACTGAAAATTCCAGTTCATCTCTTTTCCATCTTCATTTCAGCTGTTAGGAAGTTATGAAAGCCTACTTGCACACTCTCTAAAAATGTTCACTTCCACTTTATTCTGTGCATCAGTACAGATACAATCATTATCTACCACAAGTTAAGGTTAAAGTTTAGAGTTGGTCACAGGTTGGTTTTTTTCATTTATAAAACTTATTTTCCTCTGGAATTTTTCAAGTGAAACCATACGTTTTTGTTGGAGTATGTCAAGTCCAATGAAACTTCTGTGGAGAAAAGTTTCTTATCTCCAGGTTCTATTTACTCATCAAAACCAGATGAGAAAAATCTGTAAGTTATTCTAATCCTCTGAGAAGTCACCGTGGCTTTACTGATCTGGCTGAATTCTTGCCCTACCTGATTCAAACTTTAGAAGTGCTTTTCGTTTTCCTTCATACCAGATAAAAGCCTTTGCCTCTCACTTGTTTGGCTGTCTGGCTGTAGTAGAAGGGACCAAGAAACCCAGCGCATGCTCCCAGTGTGTGAGACGGGTAAAGGCCTTTGTCTGAATCAATTATGGTAGAAAGTTAAAGGTTCTGTTACGTTCAAAGTGAGTTCTCTAACTGCTGCTGCCAGGGCAGTTGATTAATCTGGTTGCTTGTGTATGTTGTACTTTTAATGCCGCCGGTGTTTTCCCATTTTGGAACTTGAAAGGAGTTTGTAATTGCACAAGTTTTTTTTGAAGAATGGGGAAGCTATCCCTGCTCAGCTAAATTTGAGAATTTTGAGAAAAATTGTGTGCAGGTCTTTTATGTACTGCATGGACCTACTGAACAAGGGAAAATTTCTTTTTTTTTAAAATTTACTGCCAGCATAAACAGGTGCTTTGTCCATAGAGAATTGTAATAAGAGAGCTGGCTGCTCTAAACTTTCAGGGCTGCTGTTTTATATGCAATCAGTAGTGATCTTCTCTTCTCTCTCAGGATTTTTGGTAACGATAGTAGCAGGCAAATCATCTAAAGGTCTCTGGTTGTGTTCCAAGAGTTGAGAGTTCAGAAATGTTACACTTGTAACATTTGAATTATTTATTCAAAATAAATACTTGAAGTATTTCTTTTGGAGTGATGGTACTGTTTTTATAATAATATCAAGCATTTATATAAGGCACCTTTCATTCTATAGTACTCCAAAGGATTGTACAGAATGGTTAGAAAGAAAAAGCTCCCCTTCATGTCCCTTCCTGCACACTGGTCACACATTCCCCAAAAAAGTGGGAGAACCTCAAATCTATGGGCAGTGATTGTCTCCTTCAGTGAATTTATTCTGGTTGCTTCAATTCCCCTCTGTCAGACTGCCTGGAAAATTATGAGGAGAAAGAAGAAGAGCTCAAAGTTGTATGAAGGAAGCAAAATTAGTGTAGTGAACTCCCATGTGCTGACAAGTTTCCAGAAACCTTCTATATTCGTTTGGCACAGCCTGGTTTTTGG
>VWPU01017279.1:0-41441 GCA_013398955.1 Callaeas wilsoni
AGGGAGGACAAGGGGGATCGGGGGAGACAGGAGGACTGGGGGGACAAGGGGAACAGGGGCGACAGGGGGACAGGGAGGACAAGGGGGATCGGGGCACACGGGGACAGGGGGCGGCTCCGCGGTGCCAGCGCGAGAGGGCGGCATTGCTCGTGCCAGCGGCCGGGCACGGGCGCCTCCTCTGCTGGCACCCGCGTGTCCCTCGGCGCCCCTCAGTGGCCCTCGGTGTCCCTCGGCGCCCCGCAGTGTCCCTCGGCGCCCCTCAGGGTCCCCCAGTGTCCCTCAGTGTCCCTCGGTGTCCCGCGGCGTCCCTCAGTGTCCCTCGGCGCCCCTCGGCGCCCCTCAGTGTCCCTCGGCGCCCCTCGGCGCCCCTCAGTGTCCCTCGGCGCCCCTCGGCGCCCCTCAGTGTCCCTCGGCGCCCCTCGGCGCCCCTCAGTGTCCCTCGGCGCCCCTCGGCGCCCCTCAGTGTCCCTCGGCGCCCCTCGGCGCCCCTCAGTGTCCCTCGGCGCCCCTCGGCGCCCCTCAGTGTCCCTCGGCGCCCCTCGGCGCCCCTCAGTGTCCCTCGGCGCCCCTCGGCGCCCCTCAGTGTCCCTCGGCGCCCCTCGGCGCCCCTCAGTGTCCCTCGGCGCCCCTCAGGGCAGGGGGAACGGGCGAGACACGGGGGAAATGTGGTGTTCTTAACGGGCACGGAAGTTGACTTCGCCTCTACTTTCTTTTCATTATTTCATTTTTAAAAGTAATATACGTAATAATAAATATAGAATCGAATCAAATTATATGCTATGTCCCTTTTTTTAAAATGAAAACAGAAAAATCTGGTGTATTGGAAACTACTCCAATCTCATTAAAACGCATATGAGTTTGGTTCTCTCATTCAAAATAGGAAGAGGATAGAGGAGGAGTGGGGTTTGTACAAACATTAAGTCCTGTCAGATCTAAATTACAGTATGAGCTCATATATGTACTGGATAACCACAATTCTCATTTTCCTAGAAAACAATGTAAAAGAGTAAGTTCATCTCCTTGTTTTGCCTCCTAAACAACCCTCTCTTCCTGTCCCAAAATCAGACTGTTCTTTCAGTAAAATACTACTACTACTACTACTAATAATAATTTTTTAAAATTTGGTGTTTCTGAAACTTAGAATTTTCCATTTTTCCCCACTTTGCTCAGAAAGAAACAAATTCTGCAGACTGAGTAGGCCACCTGTTTCCTGGCTTTATGGATGCTGAGCCATCACTGCTGCTTATGCTGTTTTTGCAATTTAGGACAAAACGGCGACATGAAAAAATCCTGCACGGCCAAAGACAAACTTCCACAGGTCCTTGGATGCATTGCTGGCCGGCTTGGACACCTCCGTTTCTCCCCCAGAACCTGTTACACCCTTGGATGCTGAGGCGAGGAGGATGAGGAGTGGCTCTGCCCTTCGTTGCCTCTCCCCTCTCGGCCCTGGGAAGTCCCAGGGAAGTCCCTTCCAGAACAGGGATATCTGGGGGGCTGTTCCCCTTAGCTGGCCCTTAGCCAGCCACACACAGTGCTGGAGCTCACCCCGTTTGGCCAGAGGGGAGTGAGGAACAACCAGGGCAGGAAAGTTTCTTTTGCCTGCCTGGGGCACGAGCCAGTCTCCTGGCTGTGTCACCATCCAGAAGAATGCAATGGGGACAGATCCTGTAGCACGAGAACCTGCCCGCCCTCTTCTTCCTTAACAAAACGAGGGGAAGACATTGCAAGATGTTGGTTTCCGCAAGCCTGGAAGACTAAATCTGAGTGAAACTCACCCAACCTCCCCAGGTCTGCTTAAACTCATGAGAGCTGTACTCTCAACTCAATCCATGCAGAAAATGAAAGAATGAGATTTAAATCAAAACAATGAAATAACTCGGTCACAGTACTGAAACTCATTTAGGTTCCTGCTTCAATTCTTAAATCACCTTCCTCTCCCTCCAATACACTATTAAAATGCTCTTATGATCTGAAAACAAAGCTAATTCATATTTGTAAAAGTAGTTTTAAGCAGTCTAACAGGTTAAACAAGAAACCTATATACTAAGCTCAGTGAGTTACCTGACTGCGCCACATTGTCAGGGCTGTGAGCATCCCTGGCAAGCTGAACCATTTCATGCATTTGCATAAAAGATAGGGTGGAAGATCTGTGAGGAGAGCACTTGCCACAAGCAGAAAGAGACAAAGGCAAGTGCAGACAGCAGTGTTGTTACACTCAATTTTCTGTGCCAGCCTGCTCAGCTCTCCTGGGAAGCAGTGCCTTTCCCTTTAATAAAGTCCTTGAGAGAGTGGATACTCTACAATTCTGATTTTAATAGTCTGTGTTGACGCTGACTACTCAGTTATTAAGTTGTCTTCCAGAAGTTGACACAAACCCTGCATCTGAAGAGGCTGTGGAGCAAACACACCCATGCTCCCCCTTCAGATGTCCTCTGCTGCCTTGAGGACTGGCAGCAGTGTCCCTAGGGAGACTGCAGTCATTGCTCTGCTGCACGGGCGAGAAAGGCTGAGCAGCAGCTGGGGAAGCACAAACCTCCACGCCCTCTCCTGCTGAAAGTTTGTCTGGATCTGAAGAAACAGCTCCACCAACCTCTCTTCCTCAGCCCTTTGCACTGACATGCCTTGGAGACTCGGGTGACACAGCAGAGAGCATCGGTGATGTTCCTCACCTGTTACTCTAGCACTCATAGCTAGAATGAGGTTTTAAAGAGCAAAGGAGGCTGACAGGACCCCTCACAAGAGCTATACCTTTCTCTCAATCTTTAATCCTATTTTAGAAAGTAACAAAAACTCACTAATGACTCCAAACCTTGGAGATGTTCCAATCACCACCCTTTTTTACTCCATTTCTGTACCTTTTAAAAATGTCAATAAACACTTCCTGAATGCCTGCAATGCTCATGTCAAGACCTACAGCTGTCTCTGTACACAAACACAAGCCAGCATCAGTCTAGCTCTGTGGTTAGATCCCATCCTGCCACTAGCCAAAGAAATAGTTTGGAGATGGGGCTTCAAACTCAGAAACATCACAGCTGACAGGGAATATTCTCACAGTGACTTAAAATATTGTGGTCATCCTGCTCCAGAAAACTGTGCAGAGCGGAAGATCAAGCATACTGTCCTTAAAAGAGTGCCAGACGTCTCCTGCCAGGCTGGAGGATGGGATCCTGCACTCATTCTGCTCCATCAGGAGGAAACCGGTCCTGCACACAGGGCACCACAGGGATGGCAAAACCTTCTGTGCCACCAGGGTTTCTGCTTGGAAGGAGTGGGAGCAGCTTGCCTTGTCCTATGTGTCAATTAGATAGAAGTTATATCAAGTAACAGGGCACAGAAGTGTAACCTTTTGTCTGATGAGGTTTTCCAAATTGCCAGTCATCTGGAAAGGGTGTGTGCAGGCAAGGGTCAGAAGTTTAGCAAGGGCTACACTCGCAGCATTGCAAGGCAATAAACTATCATGCAACAAGTGCAAATATTAGTTCTGTGTACATTTGAAATCTTGAAACAAATTTGCTAAAGATTTAGGACTGCATTAAGGTCAAAAGGGTTAAGCTGTAGTTGATAGGCACATTTGTTTTATTAATTGAGTCATAAGTTCTGGCAGTCTGCAAATAGATTGCAAAACATGCATCAGCTGCTTTCGATTGCCAGGAGAGATCTGAAAACCTGCCAGTAAGTCTGTTTGCAGCTCTTAAAATTTTGGCTTAAAACCTGTTTTAAACTATTAACAATTACTTTTTTTTTTTTTTAAAGCATGCAAGGAGGGAGGGCAAGATAGAAAGAGAAGCACATGTTTTCTTTAGACTCAGAGGGCAAGCATTCCCGATGTAAGTATCCTCCTCTCAAGAAGGCTGATTATTTTCTAGACAGCACAAGCTCTCCCATTCCCTGGTGTCCCCAGCCTTAGTGTTTATCATCTCATGCAGCTCTCAGTGTGTTTGAGAATGAAGAACATTTGGTCAGCATCCTGCTGGACAAGAAATGTCCAAGCAAAAGGGGACGATGTCCCATTTTCATGCCTTGTTTTAAATCTGCTGAGCGTTCACGACAGGAATACCAAAAGGAAGCAGAGTGAAGCATGCCAGGTCCCACACTTGCTAAGCTCTGTCCCAAATACGTGTCAAAGTACCACTAACAAAATTCAGAGCAGCTGTTCTTCTTGCACAGTACCAAGCCCAAAGTGATCATATCACAACTCTGAGAAGGTTTCGGTTATGCAGATAGAGTTTCATACGTGAGTTGCTTAAGCTTCGAACTCAGTGGGTCTCTCCTATTACCCCACCACAGTACTGGGATGATTTGTCAGCTGCTCTCCTAAAAGCTGTCATAGCCAAAAGTGGCTGGAAGCCAGACCGAGCTGCTCAGTTTGCCCTCCCATGAAAGAGACTTGACTCTTTGCAGTTCATCCCAATGGCATAAAAGGTTACAGATTTGGCACCTTCATTTCCCCCAACTGCAGATTCAGCCTTTGAAAGCTGTTCTCCCAACCCCATGCAGGTGTTTGGTTCTTCTGTGCCCATATCCCATTTCAATTCTCCTGCCTCTTGCTCTTTTTGTCTTTAGGAGGCCAAGTAGCTCCTATAGGAAGATAAAAGTTGGTCTAAAAATTAATGCAAATTACTTTTTGGAAATAGACTTAAATTTTGGTTCCCTGATCTCAACACAGCTTCAGGATGCTCTGGGTTCATACAGAGCTGGCATCTGGTGCTGACCTGAGCAAGAACAAGACAAGAGAATCACCCACAGTAGCTCTTGCCTCTGGCAACTCTTCAATGACTTCGCACTGCATCTGGAATTACACTATCTTCCAGCAAATTTGCCAGATCTCACAATACAATAAAACCAGCCATCTGGGTACCTTAGGTATGCCAACATAAACTGAGACATCCTCTCATTTCTTAGTATTTTTCTTTCTCTTCTCACAGCCCTTGCAAGCAGCGATGTGCTGCTGCCCTCCTCAGATTCCCTCTCATCACAGAGCTGTGGCACAGAAAGGCCAGAAGAGAACACAACTGCACTTAGCTCCTCGTGAAACCAGCTACCACAATGCTCTCAGGGATTTGGCCACAGCTCCTTTGAGGGGTCTGTGGCAGCACGGGGAAGATCCATGCTCTGGCCCATTGTGCCCTTTTCCAATGGGGCCAACCCAGGGCTCTGAGCAACCCTGTCAACAAGGGTAGAAGATCTGATCCTGGGAAACCCTGGTATGAAGCCACTACGTAGCTTGGGGGTGTCTTTTGTTAATAACTGTAACACACCCTGCATGAACCCAAACACTCAAGGGTTTCTTTAGCCAGCACCAAGGTTACTACCTCGTGAATAGGAAGCACCCTCGAGCTATCCCAGCTGTACTCATAGGACAGCCAGGATTTGCTGAGCCAGGCTGGAATGATGGGGTTGTCCTGGGGAACCTCCAGGATTTTGGGTTGGTCTGGCGCAGTGCCTTCCCCTGAACACCATCTCATTTGTGGCACATGTAACCATCTCTGCTGCCAAGGGCTGCCCAAACCAGCACCCCAATAAGACATGGACCAAATAAACACATCTGCTAAAACCACTCATTTATCTCTGTTTATCGCTCAAACTTTAAAGTCTTTTCCTGTTACGGAGTCGTCGCTGGACTTCATTACTGTCAACCCACAAAATGGATTTGCTCCTTTGCTGGTAGAAAGCACCATGTGATTATGTGATTTACCGAAGGACTTTTCCATAGCTGGAGTCACAGGAGATACACCTCTGGACCATCAGCTACAGTGCAGCAAATACTCTGGGATCTCATCAGTTTTAGCAGCTGTTTTTCGCTTTACCAATTTTACTTCCTAATTCCGTGCACTTCACTTTCAACAAATCACCACTCCAGCAATTTCTTCCAATAAGCTCTTTTGTAGTATCAGCTATTTTTTCCAATAAAAATATTTTTGCTCTGTGGTTTCAGTCTTCAGCTTCTTTTTCATCTGGTCTAGACACAAGTTAGTTATTTGTGAAACATTCATTATTGTTTCAACCAATTGAAAAAGTTTTGCAGGTTTTGGCTTCAATAGTAACCAAGTTAATGACTCTTCCCATAAAAAAGCCAGAAATGATAAATCTATTTATGACTTCTCATAGGGAATCCCATCTTCAAGAGGGCTGAAGGAACATCTGATCAGGGAGGAGCACTTAAACCATGAAGAAAATTCAGGGATTTTATTTTTAGCATGAGGAATCCATTTGTGAGTACAGCAGCCAAATGATGTAAGCATTTAAGAGTCCATAAATACTCCTTCACAAGAGAGATCATAATAGTTACTGGGTCAAAGTCACCTTCCAAAAAATTGGTGCCTAGTGAATAAAATATATGCTTTCTATTCTGCTAGCAGCTACATGATCCTCTTCACAATTCTATTTTAGATTGGCCTGAACCTTCATCAACTTTAAATAAGATTTCTTTTCCCAGATCTTATTCCTTAAAGCTAACAATAAAAATCTCCAAGGAAAATCCAGCAGGCAATGGTGGCATTCTTAGTGTCCTGTGGCATTTGGAAAAGGTCATACCTACAAACCAATACAGCCTACTAGCTATTTAAACTCTGGCCTAAGCCCACATCATATTTAAGGATGCAATTCAATGCTTGACTCCGAATTTTCTGCCTAGGCATGACAGATGTTAGGGTTCACCTCTTCATTGGGTTTTTTTAACACACTGAGCTCACACTGAGATACCACTGCTCTAACCAAAACTATGCCTTTCTTTTAATTTTGGGGTTTCCAATCATCTACTCATGGTTCTGAAAGAGCTCTCTTGTGACTGTGGAAATACAAGTCAAGTTATGAGGAAGTATAAAAACAGTGAATACTTGGTTTGGCTTACAAGGAAGACCAGGAGAGGGCACGCGCAGCTACTTGAATTCATAAAAACCTTTGTGGGACTCATGTGTTCTCACTTCTCCCTTGATATTGAAGGGCCCACAGCCGTTTCCATCCGTTCGAGCTGCTCTGCAGAGCAGTATGCACAGTACCGGGGACCTCACGTTCGGAGGCATTTCTTTCTATTACACAAAAACGATGCTCCTTTCTCAAGCACTCTAACCAGTGCACTTTGCTATTGAAGTGTGGAGGCAGATAGCAGGCTGAAGGACAAGGACTGACATCAACAGATCCCTCTCGCAATGAAGAGCACTTGGCACTGAACCACCAAGCTCTTCGAGGAGCAGGGTCTGCTTAGTCTGTCCTGTGTACAACAGGCCCCTTTTGGAAGTCATTGCAATGTTTTAGTGGCTTTGCATTTTTTAACAATTCCTGCCAAACTGCGTGTATTTATTTCAAGCCTGCCCAACGTCTGCTATTTACAAATACTGCCATATATTTTCATGCAAGAGTCACTCCCAATTAGCTCAAGTGTTTAAGAAAATCATCGTATATTCTGAATGATGAAAGATCACAGAAGGAGGTCTCCTAATGGATGGCAGGTGTGGGAATGAAAGCATCTAAAGACTATGAGTCAAAATCTAGGAAGTCACAGAATATCATAACTCCCTTTAAATTGCACCTAGGTCACAAAGTTAAATAAGACCTTTGGCTCAGAAAATATTTAAAACTACCACTATTTTTTATAACAGAAAAACAAACAAAGAGAAACACCCTTCAAAATGCTGACTCTTTATAAGAAGATATGTAAAGTCAGCTACATGTGGAGGATAAATAAAAATAAATAATAAATATAAAATTAATAAACATAAGGTTGAAAAACACGGATATTTTTGCCTCTGTTTTCAGGCAGTTATAAAGAGCCTCAATAAGCTCTAGTCGTCCACAAAGATCTAGTCGTCCACAAAGACCTCCTTCTGTTCTGTTCTAAAACACTGAAAACCAGGCAGGTTAACTCATACTTAGAAGTTTGCATCCACTACACATTGTAGTAACAAAACTACTTTTAGAATCCTCAAACACATATGAAGATAGAAAATAATCTTTGTCACAAAAATAGTAGAGTAAGATCAACAGATTAGCTGGATGAAATTCTCCAGCTTGGACTCTCATTTGATTGACACAATGTTTGGTTATAACCTGGACTTGTAGTACAGGAATATTGCACAGACCTAAGGTGATCCTGTTCACAGTTACCGTGGTGGATGTTGGCACTGAGCTGTACCACAGCAAGGTGCCTTTTCTTCCAAGAACTCCCAAGTCGAGTGATTAATAAGCAAGTTTTCTATTTGTAAATGTTCTTACAGTTACTGTGAAAGCAGGGAAATTTAACACTTGAAGATGCCTGAACAGTTAGAGAAAATTACCAAACCAGGTAGGAAGGCAGAGACAGGGATGGGGGAATACAACCCACCTTTAGTCAGTGTAACATCACCACAACACCATAAACACACTGTAAGCTTTGAGCAACTCCATAAACCTTTAAATGGATGGAAGTAGAATCAACTGAAGATTTACGTATCTGACAGAAAAGAAAAAAACAATCATCAAAGCACGTATCTACCATTGAACTCTAAAGCACAAATTGAATAAAGCCTGTCCTTCAGTGCAGCATCATCATTGCCAGTTGGATGCTTCATAGGTCTTCCAAAGTTTGAGCAGAGCACAGACCTAGTAGGCACATACAGCTCTCACTCACTTGGAAATTTCAGTCAGTGGGAGTTTGCCATTTTTTGTGTGGTTTTCCTCGAGATACAAGAACACTCACCATTGTTATCAGCCAAAACCACGATCAGTCAAGTCTGCTCAGGGACATATGATGGTATTTTAGGTCAACCTGTGTGGAAAGTTAAAGCTGACCATAATGGAAAAGCTTAGAGAAATAAAGGAACAGAAACCCTTTCAAGGTTGCCACAGTCAATCAATTTATAATAAAGATAAAGCCATCACAGCCCAGTCAGACACACATGGTTGTACATGTTTACATGGGTAAACATTTAAAATGCACAAGACCACTAGATCCAAAGAGGATCAGCAAATCCAACTGGCTGGCCTAGACAGCACCAAAACCTCTCCAAGTGAAGAAAGCCACCAGGTCACCTAGCACACGGCCACACACCATCCCCATCCGTGAATCTGCGTCAGCTGCCCCTACCACAGCAGAGAAGCAAAAAGAAGCACCACGGTCCATCCAGAGCCCGGAAAAGGGCAGAAGGAAGCAGACGACGTGCAGCACTTGGCCCTACCAGTGTACAATGTAGACTCAGCTCCAGAGCAATGAGGAGAGCAGAGGGAACTCTGGACTCCGTAACAGCACCCTCCTTCCACTCCATCACTGTGCAGTGGAAACACAATCCTCAAGGCAGATAATTAACCTTAAATCAAGTTCCATGTAGGTGTTTAAACACGTGCCAACGTTACGTGCCCATCCGACCATACCTAGGCACATACTTTGCACGTGCAAAGGGAGGATTCATAAATATGGTTTTTATTTCCCAAGAGCTGCACCACAAATTCCATAATGCATACATTTCATACAATCGCAGGGTATTCGTCAAACAAGATAATACTACGCAGAACCAGAAATGGTATGAAAAACCACTGGTAGAAAGAGATATGATTCACATTTCTAGTAGTGGATCAGTTGCACTGGAATATGGTTTTCATCACAATTTGGTACTAAAGCTACTGTGGCTGCTGATCAAACAGAGATAGTGCTGTATTTTAGTATCCTTTTGAGAAAAAACACCATTTCAAAGGGAGCTCTCTTTCTCCTTAGAAAAAAAATCAAAGCAGCCCCAGACCTTACCCAAGTCACACACTGTTGCTTCCACGGCTCTGAGAGCCGAGCTCCTGCCTGAGCCAGCTCTTACCTTGCTGACTGCTCGGCTGATGTCGCTGAGCTCATTTTGGCTAAGGCAGGATTAGGACAAGGCAAAAGCACCCCGCCGTGCAGCCCAGCGGAGCCCGGCAGCTCCTGGGCTACCACAAGGGCAAGGAGGCCACAGCGCCCCGACATCCCTCACCCCACTGAGCAGCACCGGGTGCGCGATCCCAAAGGGACCATGTGGCTTCTCCACTTGGTGTTTTACACAAACTTTATTTAGCTCTCAGTCCTCAAAAAGGAGCCTATAGGCACACTGGGCCACATACAA
This sequence comes from Callaeas wilsoni, assembly GCA_013398955.1. Lineage (NCBI taxonomy): Eukaryota > Metazoa > Chordata > Aves > Passeriformes > Callaeidae > Callaeas > Callaeas wilsoni. The sequence goes on from VWPU01017279.1 coordinate 10,062, forward strand.
TATATCTTGTTTCCATGAATTTGCATTCCTTCAGTCATTCCCGGCAACTACCTAAGTAATTTTAAAAAGAGAAAGACAAAACAAAACCCGTGTGGTGTGTTAGATTCTGCCCTCTGATTCTGGAAGCACTTCTCACCATAGCAGTTAAAAGCAATAATGTGAAAAATCTGTCATTTCTATTTACACAACATGGATAGAAATCTCTGAAGTTTTAGATTATTTTTTCCCAACCAAAATGTTTATGTACTGATCAGAGAAGGTCCAAGTTATGCTGGGAGAAGTCATGGTATATGGCTCCAGGCTTAAGTGAATAGGTGAGGGATGCAACCACAAGGAGAAGCCCCAGAGTCGTGTACCTCCAGGATTATCCTTAGCCTGGCATATTGATTTCTCTGTTTCAAAAGAATTTAAAAGTTGTGAGTACAATTTTCAACAGACAAATATAAACCAGAACTGTTTCATTTTTGTTTTATATTAGACTATCTTATCTATCTTTTAAATATTTGTTTCTCTCTTTAAAAATAGTATTTTGCAATTATCATGGTTGTAAAGACGGTTTCTAAATAAGAATGGACTGGTGGCAGATCACAAGCACCTCTGCTGCCATTCATTGCTGTCCTCAAGCAGAGTCATCAGATCTTTCCATGCGCCACATCTGCTGAAGAGATGTTCCCAGGCGGAGCACAGCAGAAGATTAGAGTCACACCAGCCTTGATTTGCAAATTCTAGTGTAAATCAGAGCCACATGAGAGCATGTTAAAAGCTCCCTTTTCTTTTAGGAGAAAAAAAAATTAAGAGTAAAGTGGCTGGTCAGAACATCCACAATAATATTTTCAAGCCAAATGAAAAAAAAACACATTAGAAATAAAAGTGCTCCAAGTTCCTAATTTGCAGCTTGGAAGAAGCTGAGAGGAGCATTAAGCATTGGCCCTGAGAAATACTCTTCCCAACCTTTAGGACAAATCCTTCTAGCTCTGCTGCATGAGGCACACAGAATCAGGGCCTCAGAGGTCACACATCTCCCAATAGTTCCCCCCAGATCTTTGAATCAACTGCGAATACACTGAAAAAAAAATCACTGCACTGACTTCAATACCTAAATAAGGCCCAGAAGCCCAGCTCTGAAAACCTTTGAAATAAATCGTGGCAGTGAACTTCAGCCCACACCCAGCTGACATCTGAACCACTGAAAAACTAGTCCAATTACACTCCAGCTCAGCAGCCAGACAAGGCAGCTGTAAGAATGTATTAGCCTTTTGCTGTCACATCCAAACCATCTGAAGTGGAAGTCACCAGCCCTTAAATCAGAAGAAGGAAGGCAGCACTTCCAGTTCCCAGCAAGTCAGAGATGCAGCTAAAACTTCAGCCTTAAAACAAAGAAGTTTGGTCTTACCTGGGGGTCACCTTTGCTGAAGAGCACAAATTGCAAGAATAGCATTATGTCACCTACAGGCCGTGACAGGGTTTGAGGCGCTATCAGTTCAAAAGCTGGATTAAGAGGTATTATCAGTCGAACCCAGCTACAGCACCAGCCCACTCCCACCTCAGACACGAGCCCATGAGACTGTGAGCTGCCTTCCCCCTCCAGCTCGGGACCTAACAGAGTGATGTTAAGACTTCATCCTTCTGCTGTTTGCCACTTAAACAAAGATTCCCTTTGATTTGAAATTACTTAAAGTTTTCAATTAGACTGAAGCAACTGGCTAGGAACAGATTTGATAAGCAACATCATGCCATTAATACACTGACTAAAACAATAAAATAAATGCAAGAAAGCATCTAGGCTTGGCTACTAAGAGAAAATCTGCCTGCACCAACACTTGCAAAGTACTTCATTCCTTCTCCTTTGGAGGCGATGGAGCCTTTCAGGAGCGGTAGGTGTAGAAAGCCGCGCACCACGCAGTTGTTCCCGTCAGCGTGCCTGTGCCGAGAACACCAGCGATCATCACCTTCGTGGAACAAGGCCTGCCCCTGTTAGATTGGCCTTGACCTCCAGCATGGGGCCAAAGATGTCCGTGTCTGGAGAACTCTGTGGCTATTGTGTCACCTGAACAAAAAATGCTGCCTCGTGCCTCAGGGAAGGCCCGAGAGCCTTTTCAAACACACTCGTGTAAAGCAGAGGAATTTCTGTCTTCCCTCTTGCTGTGTCACTCTACAGCTGGCTAAGCAAAAGGTCTAGCAGGATATTTCTTGGACATTTTCCTAGCCCTGACAGGAGTATCATGGCTCCATTCAGTTCTTTACTAATCTCTCTTTAAACCCACCAAAAATGAGGTACACATACAGGTGCTGCAAAATCAGCCGTGTTGCATCTAGTGATGACTCCAATGCAGCTGTGCAGTGCCCAAATCCTCACCCTTAAATTCCACTTCAAAGAAACCAGGAGTCACATCTAAAAACATGCACAAAAAGTACATGAAGTGAAAAAATCTGCACACCATTTTTCTTTGTTCAGCACCAGAAATTACCCCAGCCCCAGCAGTTTCTGGTCCAACTCTGCAACACTTCCTATTTGCACAAATAAATCTCTGTCACAAACTCCCTAAAGCCCCAAAAGCCCAAGACTGCAGGAGTGCAGAGAAAGCCACCATCACACTCATCTTCATCTCATGCCTGCAAGAAGACCGGCCGTGTGGAGCTCGGTGTCTGCGCTGGAAACGCCCCTGCAGGAAGGCTGATTAACTTAATCACTGATGATATAAATACCATTATCTGCAATTCAATCAAAAAGCAATCAAGGCCTGTTTATTAGTGTATTTTTAAAAGGCATTTAGAGCATAGGTTGAGCACTTATTGAATTTAACTAATAAATAAGATTACAAGAATCAAATCACTGCTCTTGGAAAACAGCACTTTCTGTGACGAGGAGCGATTTACAATCATTATCAATTTAAAAAGGAATGAAAAGATAAAAGGAAAACATCAGCAGAATAAGGGGCAGCAAGCCATTTATTTTTACTTTCTTAAGAGGATTTGCTATCAGTGTGTAAACATCACACAGGATCCCAGGATGGTATTATTTCTCATTGCAGATGCGTGCCACAGGACTGGTCTCCTCAGTCTCCAAAACTGCTTCTAATATTCTTCTTGTTTGGATTGTAACTTGACCCACAGCTTCCATTCATGTTTTGTTCACGTATACCTTTTATGCTGGATGACTTTACTTGTCTTCATCACCTTGGCAAGTCAGAAGGGAAACATTTTTAAAAGCTGTGGCATTACTCAAGCTGTGAGACGGGCGACTCAAGAGAAGCAACATCTTAAAACATTCTGCATGGGGGCAAGTAAAAAGTCAATAAGGAAATACCATAGCTAGGCTGTTTTTAACTTGCTGAAAGTGAGAGACAGCTGTTCATTTCCTAATCACTCATGTGGAAATGGTAAAAAATAATTAAGAGCAAAGAGTAATCACCAAATCAAAGCAAATATTAAATAAGCAAACTTGCTTTCTAGCCTCAAATTCAACGTGCAAATGAGAAGCAATATTCAAAAGTTTAGTCTTTAGATAATTAAAAAGGGTACATTAAAAGAAAAGAAAGATCCAGTTTATGGCTGCATCATGTTACAGCATCGGCAACAGGAGTTATGGGAGCAGTTGGAGCCACGTGGTCAAGGCTGGAATAAAAAACCAGAGAATTACTTTGAAGTCAAATTAATAGTGTATAAAAATAGAAAGTGTACATGGGAAAAGCAAATTCTGCCCTTTGCTCATATCCTATCCCGAGTAAATGTCGCTGCTGCCTCTGAGCTGGCCGTGTTGCGATGCCAGCAAGGGGCTGTGTGCTCCTGGCTGGCCTGTGAAGGCTTGTGCTCTCTTTCCTGTCCTCCACACAGGCTTTGATTGGGTTAGGGCTGAGCAGGAGGGCATTAAAGCTACAGATGAGGAAAATACGTTACCCTCTCTTAGGCAATGAGGTGTGCAGTCCATCTGGGAAGAGGCAGCCAAGCTGCTCAGAGGGAGCAGCAGGGACAGGCACGTTGCTGGAGCGAATGAGGTGAGTGGGACAAACAATGCCAGGGAGCTCCGTTAGATGCCCCCTCCTTTCTTCCTCACGCCCATTGCAGTTATTACAAATGTTCAGGTCTGCCTTGGGCCATTGATCAGCCCCGGATCTCCCAGCTCCTCTCTGTCCAAGAGATGACTGATCCCCCCTCACTGTGCAGGCAGCTCCAAAGGGCTCCACTGAAATGCAGCAGCAGCTCCCCCACCACCATCTGCTCTATCAGTGTCTCCAACTCGCTCCTCTCTTCAGCCCCCTTAAAAACAGATTTCTCAGTCACACAGAAAATGGGTATTTCTCCTCTATATTGTCCCGGAGAGTGCAAGGGAGCATCTGACAGAAATAGCAGAGAGAACTGGGATCTTACCCATTTTTATAAATGGATGGGAGGAGGAAAGGACAGAGCCAGACTCTTCTCCATGGCATCTGGTGAAAGAAAGACAGGCAGTGTCTTTCAAACATAGGAAAATACAGCAATGTCCAAAATACAGCAAATATCATTTAAATATAAGAAACTTTTACGTAAGAGTGATTGATCACTGGAATAGGACGCCTAAGAAAGTGAACTCTCTTCATCCTTGGAGGTATTCCAAACCCAACTGGACATGATTCTGGGCAATCTGCTCCAATTTACCCACGTTTGAGCAGGAAGGTTGGATGAGATGATCTCCAGAAACCTCTTCCAACATCAAATATTCTTCTACTTGAATGGAATTTCATTACAAGAAAAAAAAAAAAGAGGAGAGGGAGGAGAGGGAGGAGAGGGAGGAGAGGGAGGAGAGGGAGGAGAGGGAGGAGAGGGAGGAGAGGGAGGAGAGGGAGGCCCTCAAACTCTAGCGTAGTGATAGAAAAACAAAAATGCAATTCACCAGACATCACTTTATTCGGGATTTATTTTTGGAACAGCATGTGTTTTACTGTACACTTGGGAAGTTTTCTGGAAAAGCAACAAAACCTGTCTTTCCAAGCACATGATTAGAAAGCCAGATATTAACCCAAATGCTTCCTACTGGGAAGCTTATGACCAATGTGTTCTAGGCAGATGAGACTGGGGAAAAAAGGTTCTTCCAAACTTTGGGACAAAACTTCCCAAATTAAGTTTGCATACACTTTTTGTTGTTTGAACCTAGTTTAATTACTGATTCCAAAGGACAGTTTTCTAAATATTCATCATTTGGCTAAATCCCACCATCTCTATTCTCTATCTCATAGATATCATCTCATATCTATCATAAAAGCTGTGAGAAACAGCTTTTGGTTAAAAACAGAAAGATAAAAATTGTGATGGTTAATTAAGAACATAATGGAAGTTTTATGTGAAAAGTTCTTTTTGTATCCTGTAAAATGAGGGGAAACTGGGTTTTTTATTATTTATATCCACAAATTCCTACTGCATTTTTCGGCCCATCCTAGAAGACGAGAGAACACATGGATCTTGTTTTTCTGCAAAAGACAGTGGGCTCTTTTTGTTAAAGCAGTCACTAAAAGCAGCTACTCTTTTACTTTAAACAAACAAACAAAAACACCACCAAATAACCCCACGTCATCTCAGATAACTATCAAAATTTCTGTGAATAAGGTAATAGTTGTATTGCAGAGAGCTGTGGCTAAGGAATATAAGTCAAATTATTTGCTTGACTTCAGCCAAGTCCAAGGACTTCTTAATAAACTGAGAGCAATATTTAACTTGTCTCTGCCTCCTCTTACTCTGAGAGACTTTCTATGCATCTCATCAGGGTGGCACGAAACACGAGGGAGAACTACATGGGAAATAATACAGCAAAGTTTTGAGTGATGTCACTACACAGAAAAAATTTTATCTGGAAAAGTGAATGAGGAATTCTAGCAACAGCCCAAGTTCACTTCAATGAATTCCAAAAATATCTGCATAATTTTTAACACATTTTGAAGAACAGCTACTACAGAGAAGAAGATTGTGCAGATGTGTTTGCAAATAAAGGAGGTTATTTTGAAAGATTTTGAGCTCTGTTAATAAGTAAGCCAAATATTTTTAAATGGTCCCATATTCAGATGGTTCCAGTAAGCTCCCTAATTTCTCCCAGGATATGGCACTAAAGACCTGAGACCCAGGTTCTCATGAACTCATAGCATGAGTTTTATTCTCTTGTTAAAGTCAGGGTGCAAGAATATCCTTAAATAACTGAGACATCTGTAGGAAATACTGAAAGATATATTTCCATGTACCAAAATGAAGCATTGGTAAATGGTTTAATGAATCAATTATATTTCAAAATGGACTTGTGTTTTGTTTTACATTTCCTTCCCTTGTAAACGGCATGCCAACTCCAATACTTCACTCAATAAATGAGCACTAAATGAGTGCACAGTTACAGGGATGTTGGTCTCTATGACAGGCCATACATAATCACCACAGAAATATATAATTACACCTGTCAACCTCATCTCATGCAATTGATTCAATAACTAACAATGTCAGCAGCAGGCTAAGCTTAGAGGCCTCACTGTGTGAAAATACTCATACATGGCTAAACATCTTGGTATTTTAATTGCCTGTCATAGTGCCAAGGTTCCTATATTGTACCTATCTCCACAGCAACAGGCTGGAATGAGTCAAGCACATTTAATAACTGCAAAAAGGTGAATTTATAAGCTTGCAGTTATTTTACAGCCCCTACAGACAGTGTAGGGTATTCTGAAGACAGCTGGAGATGTAGTTGCAGTTGAGAGAACAAGTTCAATTTGTGAAAAAAAAAACAACTTCTTCTCTGGGTGGACTGTATGTGCACACTGTGAAATAAAACTCATCATATAAATCTGAAAATTGTTTCTAATTACAGCTACTGGAGAGGTCAGCTCCTGCCTGGAAGTGTACACACACCCAGCGTGACAGGACGTTTAATCTCCACACACCAGGATGGCTGTGAAAAAACAGCTTCTTACGGGCTCCTAAGGACTTAATCATGACATGTTTGTCCATGTAATATTCCAAATGACTGCAAGCTACGCTGCGCCGAAGGCGCCGGTGTGCCCGAAGGCTAACCCCGGGCTCGCCGCGCCCGGAGCAGCAGCGGCTCCAGCTCCCGCCCGGCACGCTGCGCTCGCCGCACACCAACACGACAAGGGCCAAGTCTCCGCGGCCAGAACCGTTACCAGGGACAGAGCAAGACCAAGCAGACTGGCTCAGGGACAGGCACTTAGAGTCCCACGAGGAGGCAAAAAACTAGCAGATACTGCGAGCTGATGGGAGAGACAATGACCTCTGCAGGAACAGGTGTGAGGCAACAAAATATCTGGCTGGAAAAAAAAATAATGTAGAAAATGAGAAGGTAAACAGGTGGAAGAACTGTTCCACGCATTGGCAATGGGCAGTTCTGGAGGCTTCCATGCTCTAGGACTTTAAAATCAACATTGCAATGTAAATTCTGTTCACATTTTCCCTAGCACAGAAAAGCCTTCACCTGTATGAAATTTCTATGTGAAAAGTAAAATTGCTTTAAAATAATTTGTAAGCTCAAATATGAATGAACAAAAAGTAAACAGCATCACTGAGGAAATCCTTCTACTCACCAGAAAAGCAGCAGAACACAAGTGGGTGAGAATGCACAGACTCTGCAGACTTGTCAAGCTATATTCTTCCCCTCTGATGACTGGGCCTCTTCAACTCTTCTGTGTTTTCGCTGAGTTCAGCTTTATTTCTTAAATATCACCATGAACTGGAACGCTTAAACATAAGAGAAAAGGTGCAACTCCAAAGTCACCATAGAAAAAAGGAAAAGCAAGTGGTAGTTTTCATCTACAAACAAATACTTTTCTGTCAAATGATCAAGAAGAGCATAGCACAGCAGAAAGATGAGCCCTGACTTATTCCTGCATTGTTTGATATTGAATGAACACAGGAAAGGGATGGAGGGCAGATGTTAAAGCCTATGAATACAGAACACAGGAAAATAAAAAACTTTTATTTTATTTTATTTACTTTCTTGCTTTAATTTACTGTAAATAAAACACCTCCAAATGGAAAACAGCTAAGTGGCAAACACCATTTTTAAAATGGGGTTATTATGGAACTCATCTCCAAAGAAAAGATTTTATAAAACAAAAGAGAAATTAAACCCTGTAAAGACTAGCAGAACCTCCTGTTTCCCAGCTTAGGTCTGAAAAGAAAAATAACCCTGGTAGTGTGAGGCAAAGAAGCCCTTCTGTTGAAAACTGGAGCAGCAGAGCTTTTATTCATGGCAATATTCAATGGCCAGATTGAAGTGGGATTTCTCACGTGAATCTTAAAACTCTGAGGTATTTTTAGACCTTTTGGAAGGAGATTCTTTCTGCACAAGTCTGGATCAGAACTGCCAGCAGGACCCATAAAGGCACCCTAAGCTCAGCAATTGCCGTTTCACAAAGAAGCGCACAGGTCTGGCAGGAACACGGCAAAAGCTGGCGGGATCCAGCAGAGCTGGGGCCCAGAGCACAGCAGGACAGGTGTCCTGCGGGCAGCCACCTGGCCAAGCCCCAGGCCGAGGCAGAGCCACGCTGCTGCCACCACCCCACCCCGTCTGCTGGGGGTCACACCGGGGCATATCCTGCTTCCCAACGCAGGCAAGTACTTCCCTACACACAGCACAGATTTGCTGCTGAAAAACTAGCATCCAAGTTGCTTCCACTGCCTTTGTTGGAAAGAGCACTTAAGGGAGGGAAGAAAACCTCAGTAAAAGCCAGCCAGTGGTGCCTGTGCACGCACACGGAGTGGAGACCCGGATTTTCAGCTGGCGTAAATCACCCTCACCCTGTTGGAGGAAACAGCAGCTGTGCTGATTGTCATTGTTGAGGAGTGAGCCTATAAACACACATGTAACCCAGAGGTAGGCACGCATTTCCCTTCCTGAATTTCAGCGTAGGTGCAGTTGCCATCACACACTGGCCAAGCTTTCTGGAGCTGCTCCAGAACATCAATCTAGCATGTTTTCAAGCTTATCCTTGGAGAGCTCAGCTGGCCAGACGACTTCCCAAAGGATGAATTTTCTATTTCCTTTCAAAGCAGAGAGGCCAGAATAAGAATCAGCTCAAAGAATTTTACAAAGTCTTTTATACTCATTGTAGTACTTGAGAAACAGGAAGGGTATCACAACTCTTAGTGGTTCATAGCATAGATGATCCACAAAGTTATATTCTAAAAGCCTTTCATCCACACAGAGTTACTGTCTTCTCTACCCATTCATCCCCACAAAACTCCAAAGCAAGGACACTTCATAAAACCTTTGTAAGTTTTCATATCAGCATTTGCAAGGGAAGGTCTGCAAATTTGTAAGAACTGCTTTTCTGGTCAACTTAATTTATTTTTGGTTTTGCTAATTAGGCTCATTTTCCCCTTGCAGCCAAAGGAAAGCAAAATGAATAGATTTTGTTCCTTTATAAACAATGAAAATATCAAAAAACAAAAGTTCAAAATAATGATTATTAGAATCCCTTTCAAGTAAAACATTTTTCTAAAGACAATTACACATTTCAAACACTGTTCAGAGAGCAGTGTGAGATCATAAGTGAATAGCTGAATGAAGCAAAGGCCAGAGCTGCCCTCACACAGAAAGCTGGAGTGTGTGGGGTGACAGCAGTTCAGGGTGGGGTGCTGCCTGCCACATCCTCAGCAGGGTGAGGCAGATCAGCTGTCTGATTTCCAGGAGCACAAAGCCAGGTTACAACAGCCGAGGATCAGCCCCAAGAGCTGCAGCTGAATTTTCAAGCCTCAGACAAGGCCTAATTCAGCTCCCATTAAAGTCAATAAAAGCCTCCCATTGATTACAGCAGTGGTTGGATCAGGGCCATACTGATGTTTACTAGAAGCCAGATACAAGGTCTGATTACTTTTATACTGTTACACATCAGATCCTTATTCACTCCATCATTTACAGGCTTGCAAACAAGCAAGAAATTCTGATCACACAGTCATACAGACTCCATTTGCATCCTTGATTGGCATGATGAGAGCTCAGAGAAGGGTTTGAATATGTATTACACGGAGCAGCAGTGCACAGAACCTGCAGGATGCAGTAAAGCAATCAGGCAGCATAAAGAAATTGAAATGGAATTCCTTGGAGAAAGGGATCATTAAGTGCTTAACAAGCATCACTCCGTTATATCTGTTTTAGTGATGTTAGCATAATTTTAATTGTTACCATCCAATCTGTTTTGATAGCTTTGGAGTTATCAAGATGCTAAATATTTTACGGTGACATTTGAACAATCAGGAAGATTAGCTGCAAAGCCCTCTACCCGGTAGCCCAGCGAATAGACAAAAAGGGGGATCTATTTTCTGTGTGGAACAAAGACAAGATAGAAAGATCAACACAATTAAATATTAAACAGAAGTAATTACATAGGCAGCTCAGTAATAACTCAAACACCCTGTATTTTATTATGCATTTCCAACTAGCCAATTAAATTATACAATATTGTGAATGTGCCTGGCATATCCTGCTGCCTGGTAGGTCATTTAGCCAAGTTTTACTTCTGGTATAGAGATTCTTACTAAAATTTATGCTGAGCCAAAAAAGCATGCAAGATAGAGGGTTCTACTTTGTCCTAAGCTGACAAAAAGCTGTCGTCCTTTCTAAGAAGGCCAAAAGTCCTCAAGTTCCATCTCATGCCAATGGGTTGTCAGGTGCCCTTTCAGAGCCATTTAAGGTGATAACTTAAGATATGACAAGTGTGGCCATTTGCAGCCTCAGCGTCACACCTACAAGCTCGTGGAGCCAGAACAACACACAGCAGTTGCATGGAGACACGCATGCTACCTGCGTGGAGACACGTTTTAGATCTAGGGTTCATGCAATCAGTGCATGCCAGGCACAAAACGTACAGGGGACATGAGCTACACGGAACTTAAATGGGCTCGTTCACTTGCTTTAAAATTACACACCTGCCAGAAGTGTTTGCTGAACCAGGGCCATACAGGCTACTTCAAGTGATCCATAATTAAATGCAAACTACTGCTCCCAGCAGAACAGTAGCAAGTAATAATAATGATGATAAACCTAAATATTATCCAGAAGAGAGGCAAAGGACATAATTCTTGCCAAATGAAATATGGCAACACTCGGGTTTTAACAAGCCTGTAAGAAAAGCTTGCAAAATCTTTGGTAGTGTAAGACTGAGACTTCCATCTGGATAAATAAGGATCCAGGCTGAAATCTGACAAGTTTACAACTTCTTTAGGGAAAATACTCAGAACCTAGCAGCATATACTGCCCTTCAATCAAATGGTACTGCAATCTAACAATTTCCACCTTAATAGCACATCTCTCTGTCTGATGAAACTATAACTATTTTTTAGTTATTCATCTCATGCCCATAAATGGGTATTGGAAAATAATCTCTCTCAGAAAAAAACGGTATTCTTTACCTATGAGGAGAAAGAATAAGCTTGAGACTTGGAGTTAATCTGATTAGTCAGGACATTGTCAGAATCAGGATGGCAGGGCTTAGAAGTGCCCTGTTAAATCAGGGTCACACTAAGATACCAGAGGATCTGGGTTTGTTAAGCTCATCAAGGTCAGGCACTGGCCTTTGTAGCCAGAGTCACACAAAGCCCACAGACCATTCTGTGGGGCTGTCACAGGCAGTGCACAGGTAAAGAGGAGACACTCCCAGTCTGGTCACTCAGCATCAACTTCGCTTCTGATACTGAAAGCTCAGAAGCTGCCAGCTCAGTACTCATCAGAGAAGAGACTTCCCACCTGACGTGCAAGTCTCATGCTAACTTGAAAACAGGAATCACAAAAGGGCCAGGATACAAGGGCAAAGGTTCAGGGAGAGCTGCTGGTCCACACATTCCCCGTGATTCTTAAAGGGAAACCTCTTCTATTGAACAAATGTAGCAGCTCCTGTCCTCCCTTCAGATGGAGGCCCCAGAAGGACATCAAGGGACTCTGCAGTGGTGACAGAACTTGCTCTGTAGCCTGCACTGCACTGCACCTCTCCACTGGTGATGGGGCTCTGAGGAAAGAAACTATCAAATGCTATGAAGGTTGTCACTAAGATTTTCCTTTTCTTCAAGCTCGGACAGCAATGTTTCATTCTTTCACAGTCACAGGTCAAAGTTCTGATTCCTGCTGCCGAAGGGAGGAGGGCAGCATGATGAGTCCCTGGTAAACCCATCTGTGAGACAACATTGTTTTCCAGCCCACTGTGGTTATATTCAGGAAATTTATTGTAAGAGTCTTCAGGCAATTGCACAGGCATTGACACTGGGCACTGGAGCACCACCAAAACATCAGTCAGTCCCTTACAGGGCTTGGTTCCCTCAAGAACGTGTGCTAACCATGTTACTTATAAATAATTGGATTCAAAAGGGTAGCAACAGCTTCATAAGCAAACAGAGCTTTAGAATAATTAATAATAAGAAAAATATTTTTAAAATTATGCTGACGTACTACAAGAGGACTCATCTTTGAACCTCTAAGGAGAAAATTAACCAGTAATTGGGCATCTTCCTTGGTCCATCTAGAACAGTTCTGTGCTGCACCCCTGGCAGCAAACTGGAAGCACCAAAAGCCTTGACGATGAGTGGAAGCTTCAACAATATTTTTGTGCATGTTTGATGAAAAGAGTAAAATCTTTCAAAGGCTGAAATACAAAAAAACAGTGGAACATCAGTGTTAAAGATGAAGGATTTGGGATGACACACATAACAGTAAAGTCCAGAGTTACAAAAGAAGAGGTGTTTAGGCTCAACTCCTGCAAATCTCATCCAAAGAGGGTAGAGATGGTGCAGCCTAAGAAAAGCAGGTCTGGAGGGGAAAACTCTACCACAAGCATTTTCTCAGGGACTCTCACAGCAAACCCTGACTGTGCTGACACATGTGGCACCTGCCTGACATTTTTCCTGACCTATTCCTGGAGATGGAAGGAGAACCCAAGGGCTATGCAGAAGACCATACTGCCACTCCAGGACAAGGAGTGCAGTATTTGCAGTCTGCATCAGCAAGAGAAACTCAGGGCCTGAAACTGCTTCCTGGATGTGTGGGTATTTTAGAAGCTTTTTTGAGTCATATTTCTTTTAACAATTTTCCAGCTACTCCAAATCACAAACACTTGAGCCAAATCTCAAGAGTGCCATTCAAAAAATGAAACCTCTTTAATCTTTTCAGGGAGATAATCAACTTAAGTGGCTAATAACTTCATCGTTTGAGATGCAACTGGTAAATACTTGTATCCTGAGAAAGCTTCAGAGCAAAGACACTAGCTAGAAAGAATAAAACCAAAAGAGTGAAATTATCCAGTCTTGGTGTTAAAACATTTTAAAGATTAAATAAGTATTTGATGTTACTATTTTTAGCTAAAGAAAAACAGCATTGTCCCTATTAGACATTTCAATTTACTTAAAATAAGTGCCTCAGTAGCTTCCAAAGGAGTGATTACATACAATGTGACAATTGTATTACTTACTACCCTTGACATCACTTCAGTGAGGGTCACTCTAGTTAAATATTCCATTTGCTATAATGTCCATCTTCATCAAGCTATTTTTGAAGCAATCTGAAAAATCTTCAAATCTTTGTTTCTGTGTCTTTGTAAAAAGAGGGCCCTGTTCATTGTTCCCTTTAATACTTAGCAAATTGCTGGAGCAATTCACAAAACCCTTAAAAGAAAAGGGCAGGCAAGAGAAATTCAAAGTAACTCATTGAAAACATCCTTTCCTCGCTTTCTTAGTCCTTTCCACTGTCAAATGCCCTGCCTAAGTCCAGTCTCTGTCAGAGAGGCAAAGAGGCTTTATTAACAGTATCCTCATAAATATTCTGTGTTTGAATGAATGAGATGAAGGATACTTGACATTTAAATGTTTCTTACAACTTCATTTATAAAGCAATTCTCTGATATCAAAGCATGCCTCCATAGTTACACATGAAAAAAATTACAGCCTTCTTATACTCCTCCATATGTGTCTTAACATCAGAGACACATCACCATTTCTCAAACCCATAATGAACCAAGTTCTCTTTGACGAACCAGAACCATCCGGATAACACCACTGAGAAGGACACATCACTAAGCCTTAGTGTCTGTAACTTACCTACAAATCTTCACTACAGGGCAGGTTTATGTCCCGGTCAGACTGTGGAGAGCTATAAATTATGGCATTGCATGGAGTACTGGGGAGTGGAGGAAATATTACAGTGAAGTCACAGACCGGCCACCTCCTCTGCACTCCCAGCTTGATCTGCAGTACTGCTTACAGAAGCTGAGGAGAGAGGACAATTCAGAGGCTTCCCCACCCTGCAGAGGTGTCTCCAGACCAGCAGAGCAAGTACATTTCCAGGTCAAAAGCAAGAACTCCAAAGCCAGCAGCCTTCCACCAAGTTGCAATCTGAGGTTTGTACATGTACCAGAGGCTGATACTGATCCCTACAAAACCTGAATTCTCATTAGCATTCCCGTTACTTTTCTGTAAATTGGAGTTCTTCTTAAGTACTCTGAGACAAACAAAAAAAGAATAATTTTTTAAATGCACTGCATTAGTATCAACTGGTTGTTATCATTATTATTAATAGTACTATGTATCTTCATATGGTAAATATGACTTCCTGCTTCTCACGCCAGCATGAAATAAGCCCCAGTATGGAAATGTCATTCTGCAGATCTCAGCACAGGCAGGGTGACCTCAGTTCTCAGGAATTAATGCACAGCTTTAAAGAAACTCACACCAGAAGCATATATTACTTTATGGGTTTCTCTGTAAAATAACCTACCCCTCTTTGAGGCATGATTTAAAGACAGAGCCTGCAGGACATAAATCACAGCTGCTAAAAATACAAACCCCTTTAGGACATCACTCCTTAATGGCAGCAAAAATCTTCACAGGAAAAGACACCTGCCCCAGTGACAGAGAATAATCACCTTCTCCAAGGCACGTGTTGGATGCCTGCTGGAGTTAGCAGGTTCACAGTGCCAAGTTTTCCTTTGGAAGAGAAGACAAGTTTCAAAATGCAAAGCAAAAACCCGTATTTCCTCTCGAAAAACCCAGAGCTACTTTTCAAAAGGGTGAAGTGTATTATTAAAGAAAAGGTGCACAAAGGTCTCACACAACTCCCTGGGAAAGGCTGCCCCATTCCTGCACCCCAATTACCAAGGTAATCAAACCAGGACAAGGGAACTGGCTGCCCAACAGCCACCCTCACTTATTGGCTTTACTTCCCCAAACTACTGGTAAGAGACAAATTCAGAAAGCTAATTGTAAGTAAGAGGTCTTTCTCCAAGTTCCTTTTGATGATGCACTAAGTCATCAGGTCTTTGAAGCAATACTGATTGCAGTATCAATAATTTTGATTTAATGTTAATTTTCTTTCCCTTCCTACCAAAGTGACAATGCCATCATACTTAGGCCATTTTCTTTGGTCAACAAGATTTTCCAGCCATCAGGGAAATGTTAAAATGTTGACACAGTTTCATGCCAAATTGGAATACTATGTCTAGATTTACCCTATTTTTTTAAATGGGAACTTTATCAGGCTCCAAGCTTTTGATGAGCTTGTAACACATTGCTTCAAAGTCTTCCTTTCCTCATCCCATCCACACTCTACTTCACATTACAATAATTTTACAGAGTATAATCCATGTGCATCCACAGGACAGAGAAACATTGAGCAGAAAGAGCACAGTTTGAAAAAATCCCTGCAGATTTTGTCAAACCAAGATCATCTTACCACAAAAGGCCTGACACATTTTACTGATAATACCAAAACCAACAAAGTGAGTGTTACCATATATTAGTAAAAGAACTGGACAACATGCAACTCAAACCAGAGAGCAGATTTGGCACCAGCTTTCTCCTCCCCTCCAAACTCACCTGAGTTACACAGGGCTCTGCTCTGCAGAGGCTATGGCAAATATTCACCTTTCAGTCACCTGCCCTTGAACACTTCCAGGGAGGAGTCATCCACAGCTTCTCAGGCCAGCATGTTCCAGTGCCTCAGCACCCTCACAGCTTTAAACTTTCCCTCCCCTTGCCCTTCATTGAAAGGCTTTGAATTTCAAAATAATGATACAATTCTTGAAGAAAAAAAAAAAATTACATCATGCAGAAAAAAAAAAGTCTCAGTTTGATGTGAAGCCAGATTATCCCTGACTAAGGCTGGCCCACTGCAGAAGCTTGTGCCTGGAGCCTGACAGCTCTGATGATGAAAGGCAGAAATCTGAAAGGGAAGCTACTTGCAGTACCTAGCGTGGACCATGAAATGACATTCCTTTCCCCATCAATTTTCACATCCATTTGGCAAATGCTGCATTAGCGGATGTTCATGGGCACTGTAAAATGGGTGGCTTTTTCCATATTTTTTTGGTGCTTTTGTGTGGTATTTTTCTGTTTCTTCATTTTTGCAATTAAACTGCTTGATTTCAGAAGTTATTGGCACACAAAGAGCAGCCGAGGTAACAAAGCCCTCAACAACCACATGAGGCAAAATAAAAAACAAATAAATAAACAGAAGCTTGTTGTATTTCAATTTCCCAGCTGAAAGTGAGAAGGATATTGGGAACACTCAGGAAAACATAAATAAAGATAAGAACAGTCATCCAAAAATGTGTGTTTCAGAAGAAATGCCCTAAAGATATTATTAAAATATTCTTGACAATAGGTAACCATCATATTTTACCCATGAGCAGCACTAATCCTGGCACATATCCTGCCCTCAACCATCCCAGAGGATGTTCCTCCTGTGCCCAGAGCCAGTGCATACACAAAACTTCCTTTGGAAATGCTAGCCAGGTCCCAGCAGCAATGAAATTACCCTGTCAGCAGGGCTCCTTCACTTGGGTGCAATACCACGCTGACAAAGCTCTTGTGCTCCACAATCCCACTCCTGTCTGATTGCCGTCATTTCGGAAACCTCTGCAATATGCTCCTGGAAGGGGCTTGGCATAAAGCAAATGGAACCAAGTCTTGGATGGGAAATTGTCCCAGAAAGCACCCATGCTAGACATTGTACAATCCTGAACCAGATGCTCCTCAAAAAACGTTATCCTAGTGGCACAATTCACCTAATTTCCATATCTCATTTAAGATCTTACACTTCTTACAAAGTCTACAGAACAAGGCAGATGCCTTTCTGATATGTCAGGGACTTTATTTGCCTTGTGGAAGCTTCCCTGCTGACTGCTGAATACTCACATGTATCCAAAAGTAGACCTTGTCCTGTTTTATACAGGCTAAGGAGGGAAAAGAGGCCTCATGAGAAATAATTTCTTATGTATGCCTTCCTCTCCTGCCAATATCCCAGCTATACCAGTCCCATTTTCCCTTGGACTAGGCAATAAAGACAATTGAAGTGTTCACCTCTTGATCTCAGCCTGTCAAAATGCCTAACATTGAAACTGGCCACAAATTATCTCCTCCCCTATCTTTTCCACCCTGTCCAAGTAAGTCTTAATTTCTCCCCTCCTCCTCATAAAAAAACACCAATATTTTTTAGCAACATCTATGACTTCAGAACTAGTTTAAAGGCCTCTTTAATTTTTGTTTTTGTTTCACATGTCTTGAGGAAAGAGCCTTCAAATGGTAACATTCCCCAAAGACCTGCTGTGCTGCATTTATTCACTCACCATGTTTTGAACATACCAGAAAGGAATAAAAAGAAGGGAGAAAAGATGGGAGTTGGTTGTTGGAACATCATCTGCTACATCTAGGAACAGAGAGCATGTGCACAGAAATTAGGGTCAGATACACACATTCAACAACTAAATATGTAAGCATGGAAAAACCATCAGGATTTCACAAGTTAGGATTCTCCTGCACTTTTACACCTTATTATTGTTACCTGACTAGATGGGATCTCTGCAAGGAACAAGCCCAAGACGTACCAACATTGAGGTAAGGGACAAAAGCCCACTTTGCTTGCAGCAGGGCAGTCCAGTACCTCGCAGTAGCACAAGCACAGCTCACAAAGTGTGTATGAGCACCTGGAGACAGCCTGAGTGATCCTTCTACAGCGCTTCCCTTGCAAAATAAAACGTGACAACATCCTCCTTGGAAACGGCAGTGCCCGACACCCCTACCCCAGATAACAGAGCACGGACAGCAGCCTATCTCAGCCACCCGTCACCAACCACTGAAGCACACACAGCGCTTTAAAGCACTTAACACTGCCCCTCGAGACACGACTGCCACTCTAAGGCCCAACACTTCAGCTCAAGTTCACATCATTCCCTAAGAACTGTATCTAGCCTACAGCACAGAGCTACCAAAGAGAAGTGTTTTTAGCCATTCCCTGCTCCCACGCTCCCTCCTCAAATTAAAAGGCTGTGGCAAAGATGGAATACAAACAAATTCCCCGTGTTCAGTGGCACACACCACATTTCTGTCCATTATTAGATGTGACAAACACGAGAGGGGGCAGAGCAAAGGGCAGGACACTTAGCAATCTTGTCATACAAAACTTCTCAAACATGCTCAGAGCAGTGTGGGATTACTCAAGGCTTCCCATGCGGTGGGTCAGCAACACCAGACGTGCAGCAAAACAGCGTCCTGGGAAACCTAGACAGAGAAAGAGAAAAAACCAGCACTATGCACATCCTTTCAGGCACCTGGCATCAGTGTGTCTTTCAGGAACTGTTCACCACTTTGGTCTCCTTAACTATCACCTAGTTACACTAAAACCAACCCACTGAGAGAGATTTTGTCAGGTGCAGAAAGAGGTCAGGCTAATGCCAAGAATTTGGGACAGAAAAACTTTGAGTTCTCCCAGTCTTTTCCACCACGTGTTCAAGTTAAGAAAACACTGCTGGCACATCCCATTAATGTCCTGCTCCCCAGGGCAAACTGCAAGACAGTTTGTGCTGGAGCACTTTAGCCTTCAGAAGACAGAAAGCACAGTCTGACAAAATGTAATCCCTGAAGCACTACTGTGCATGCAGCATCTCCCTCTACCAAACTGCCTTTCCTAGAAACGCTACCCCAGGTCTGGCAAGTACATGGAAATGAAGACTTTGCCACTCGAGAGGAAGGGAAGGCAGGCTCTTGCCTACCCCAAGCACACGTGGTTTCTCCTTTCCTCCTGCTCTTTGAGACCCAGGTAACCACCTCACACTGTGCTGATGTGCCATTGTTTATTCTTCAAGCATCTTCAGAGAGCAGCTTTCCCATGTGGCAGCTCCTCTCCACAGGCTCTGTTCTCATGCAGACAGAAGGCTGCACTGCTGCTGCCTTTTTGATCTCAAGGCAGAGGTGAGGGGGCTAGAGGAGGGGGATGCAGTGGGAATTCCTCCACCCTAATGCTACTGGTTTGCTTTTCAAGATGCTCAGCAGCACTGCACGAGACAATCCTGTGCAGCAGAGGCTCTCTTTAAGATGATATCCTCACTTTCTTGTGTGACCTTTATTCCCACTGTTTGCTTTCCTCCGAGGGTGACTGCGGCTGTAACCGATCCTGGAGCATCCCCACCCCCATGGCTCCTTTGTGCGGGCTCACAGATCAGCGTCTCCGTCCTCACAACGGCTGCTCCTGCTAGCAGATGTTAAATACAGATGAAGGGGCGAGACCCCCCGGCACAGCGATGTTTGTGTGAGCAACTGCCCTCTCCCATGTCGTTCTTGCAACTTGCTTAACCTCAGCCAAAGGAATGAATGAGGGTGCAGGATGACATGGCTTTCCTCATGAGCATTCTCCTTTTGCTCCCTTGCTGGCACCTCCCTCCTCCCAGTTACACCTTTTCCACTAGTTCCATCCAGGTGACAGAGTCCAAACAAAAATAATAGGGATACTGAAATGGCTTTCTACTAGAGAAACAGCAGCAGCAGTGGCTGCCAAAAGAGAATCTACTCAAATTTTTCAAAGGGACTAGGAGAAAGTGAAGATAATCCAGCCACCAGCTGTAAAAGTTAGGGACAGGAGAGGAGACTTGCATAACCAGCATGCCTTACATACGCCAAGAGAAGCCAACACATTACATTTCACTGACATTTCCTCCACCACACAGAAAAGGGCTGATGACTGTTGAGAAGTATGCCTTGGACTCAGCCTGTCTGCATTGGTACTGTGCTTTCAGATCAGATGAGGAGAAAATCTTTGGAAATGCTGTGAGACGGAGCTGGACCTGAGGTCTTCCAGTTGCCTTCTAGAGATGACACGAGGGTAGTCCATGAGGAAGAAGAGCCAAACAGAAGCTTGGACTTAGAGTGGACAGGATGGAATCACTTCAAGATTTGTACATCGAGAGCTTTTATATTACCACAAACTTTTTTATCATTATTAAACATTAATTTCTACAACACTGATCAAGATTAGCACTAGTTTATAAACTGTTTTTCCTCTTGTGGCTGCGAGTCCTCAAGACATATATTTTTTCCCATGAATTTTCAAATGCTCAACATTTTCTTTGCAGATATTTCTAGAAAATTCACCACTAGCTCAGCATTTCCTATTAAATTATCATTGTGGCCATCCTTTGCAACTTTAACTTATGGAAACTGGTCAAACCACAAAAACTCACACCTACAGTTATGCTGTATATAGATATCCAAGCAGACAGGAGCCCACACCAAGCAATGTGTGGGAGGAAGTGGCCAGAGGTGTTCGCAGACATTATTGCCTCTTTTAGACACCAGGCAGAGATCTAAACAGATCCAACAAATGCAGCTGAAGATCTGTGTGGCTTTACATGGGAATTCTGTGGTCATCAAAGCTTCAGATTAGCATTTCAAGGGGAAAGCAAAGTAATTATTATAGTTTGTTACTAATTTGCAAACAGCCCATTTCCCACCATACATATTAAGGGTATCCAGAAGACTTCTACAGCCTCAAGAGGAATAAAAACCATATTATAGTAATAATATGGGCAAATTACATGTAAAAGTCAGAGAAAATCATGTTTTCAAACACCGTATTAAGACCTATCAGGAATCAGCCTCCCACCTAGCCCAAACATCGAGGGGGAAGAAAAGACTAATTCAGCCACATTTTATACCCACGTGACCGAAAAGGATGCTGGATGAAAAGGCCTCCTTGTACCAGCAGCACTGCACACTCCTGCACTTTCACCCCAAGTCTTGCAGTAGCTGGTGCTTCCAGGAAGCCTCAGAACCTGCAGGCACGTGACTCACCCAAATCTAGGCTCTGCACGAAAAAAGAACATGTACCATAAAAATGAGTTTCCAATTCCCAGTTGCAAATAAAACCTTGAAATAGGCAACACAGATGGACCTAAAAGCTCGTAAACCTGACAATGCATCCAAAAATTTAAAAAAAAAAAAGAAAAAAACCATCCTCATGAACTTTCTGAGGTATAACTCATGAATTTTGAGCACTTAAGGCTGGCAAAGATAGACAAACTCCTTGTAAAGATGCACAGCAAGTAGGTCTCAGAATTCCCAAGCCACAGATACCACTTGGACTCAAATAACCAGAAAGTGGCTGCTTTTCAGCATCCACCTTTCCAGAACTCATTCCCACTTCTGTTAAGTGCTGGTTTTTGGCAGTGTAGGCCCTGGTACAGGTCTCTGGTTGAGGTATTCCCAGCAGGTAGGGCAGCTCTCCATGCCAGGTGCCCCAGCCCTTCCCCTGGAGAAGGAAAAGAGCCAGCCATTCACATAAGAAAACAGGGATTTATGAGGGAGCAAGACTGGGAAGGCCCAACTCAAGTCAGTAATACCATGTTTCTGAGGTTTTCAAAATGCACCCACCTTTAGGGGAGACCCACAAATTCCTCCTCACAGTAAGTTTGAGGAATAAGAGGAAGAGTTGATAAAGGTCTATTTTACACAGTTTCTGCTCCCCAACATGTCCCTAGCCTATACTCTGTATTTTCAAACAAAATCCCTTTTGTGCTTTTCCTCTGCTGCCCCCTCTGCAAGGAAGAGCTCCCAAAAGCCACCTACAAAGTGCCTTCGTTGTTTGTCTTCAAGCCAGCCTTCAAAGTCTCCTGAACCATCATGCAAACAAACAGCTTGTCAGCACTGAAATAGCTGTTTTCCTGAGAGACATCCACAGACCAGCATTCTTATCAGCCCCTTACACACCCTATCTGTAACCCCTTGTCTTGGGCTCACCGTGGAAGTGGTCTGAGGGCAAAACCATTCTGTTTTGTTCCAATGCATTCCCTGACATCCTGGAGTACAACTAAGACTCTTTGGCCTCACAAAGCAAGTAATAAATCCTAAGAAAACGAACCCATAAAGAGTTAACCTGAATGTGTATAGATCCTCTGCATGTGTTATTAACAGGAACTGAGAAACTCTCTTGATTTCTTTTAATTTCACAGACATATTTTAGTTCCCCTACTGATCAATAACATGATTTCATAGAATCATAGAATGGTTTAGGTTGGAAGGAACCTTAAAGATCATCTCATTCCAACCCTCTGCCATGGGCAAGGACACCTTCCACTATCCCAGGCTGCTCAGAGCTCCATCCAACTCGGCCTCGAACACTCACAGGGATGGGGCAGTCATAGCTTCTCTAGGCAGCCTGGCCCTCACAGGGAAGAATTTCTTCATAATATCCCATCTTACCTGGCCCTCTGGCAGTTGGAAGCAATTTCCCCTTTCCTTGTCACTTGCCTTCCAAAAAGTCCCTCTCCAGCTCTTTAGTAGCCACTTCAGGCACTGGAAGAGGCTCTAAGGTCTCCCTGGAGCCTTCTCCAGGCTCAACAATCCCAACTCTCTCAGGAGGTGGGACACATTACCATGACCTTTCTAAAAGAAAAGGAAGAAAATAAATCTAGAATCTCAGAAATAAACCATCTGAGCCAAACACTATACACAAGTGAACTACCACTGATACAGCTGGTTATTTATATTGATTTGTCTGCAGAAGCAGGACATGGCTGCAAAAAAATCCATGTTTTATTTTGTCACCTCCCATGAAAAATTTTGCTTGCAGGGACTTAGTTCATGATTTTCCTAACCACTCATGAGATCTAATCCTGCCTCTGAACAGATTCATCTTCAGTCTTTCTTACAGAACTCTGTTAACAGAACTCCTCAGTGGAGCAATTGACCCACCTGTGAAGCAGGGACAATACCTTGGTCATGGCTGGTATTGTAGGTAAATTCAGGCTGGTATTTAGGAAGGTAAATTCATCTCCATTTGGGATATATTATTTGATGACAGAACAACCGGACGGGAAAAAATGCTGCTAACCTTCTCCCTGTTTTTTTCCTCTTTTTAAGTGGTGGCAGGAAGATCTCAAAGTTTGTAGGAGTCATTAGACACTATCATGGTATACAGAACTAATAATGATGAGCAGTTTAAAACATATTCTATTCCTTCAGCTCAGAAAAAAATACATTATGATGAAAAAAAATACAGCAAAGTGAAAAAATATCATCATTGAAATAAACCATGAAGATCCCACATGGAGAGAAGCATACATTTGAAGATATCATTTATCCCCTAAAGTTATGGCTATTGTAGAATAAAGTTAAATTGCTTGCAGGTCTTTTAAAAGGCAACCTGTTTCTTGGAGGTATCATAATAGTTTGGAATCTTGCAGTTTCTATGGCAACTACTGCTGCATCCAACAACAAAGTACTGTGTGTAGTTAGATAAATCTGCTTAAGTTATAAATGCCCCAAGTTCCCAATGCTACACCAAGTTACTGTGCACCCTTAAAAATAAAGGAACATAAATTGAAGAAACATGTTTCAACATTGAACAACAGTGTGTGGAAAACGCTTTCTCCATAAACATTGCCTTTCAGGGCAATGTACCTGATGCACATGATGGTTATAATGTACCCTTGTGAGATTTCTTATGTCAAATTCTTATGACACCATTGCCAAATACGCATAATTTACTCAAATAAACCAAAGTGATATTAGGATGACATCTCAGTACAATAACACAGTTGCATGATCTCTATGCATGTTTTAACATTAGTCTGGTAACACAATAGGCTTTCCCTCTGACATTTGGTATGCATTTGCTGCAAAAAAAAAAAGCTTTAATATGAAATAAAATTCCCTGAGATGTACCACTTTATCACTCTACGTCTTTCATCTCCTGCCTCCAAGAGCCACAGCATTCCACAGAAAGCAGACTTCTGCTACCGTACCCCAACCATACAGCAAATGCACAGTGCCCTCCATGTGAATAACCTGGCCAGTGCCAAGGCCCTCCATTTCCTTTTCCATCCCATTGCTTCTCATAAAGGACTTCCTGCAGGAACACAGATTATTTGCAGTTTGTTTGCATACTACAGGGAGAAGCTCTATCACACTTCATAAGTGCTTCATTTGCTCCAGCTGCTCGCTTTATCTCAGCAGGGATAACCAGCACATGAGCCAAGAGCCTTTCCCAGATGAGAGGTATCTGCCAGCAATCAGCTGACTTTTTTTTCAGTTTAAAAGATTACCTGTTTTTTTGTGGTAATACCTAAGCACAGATCTATTCTGAAAAGATAGCAACAGAAAACCAAACCATTTCTCAAAGGCAAAACAATAGACTCAGAGATTACTAAGGAGTGAGGCTTGGAGACTGAAACAAGAATCACAATCTCTGCAAAACTACTGAGGTTTAAACACTTAGTTCATCAAAGCAGGGAAAGCCAAGTCATCATTTCTGCTTTCCCCACCAAATTCCTTTTATATTTTGTAGTTAAGAGAAGCTACGTCACTCACCACAGGGGTTTCTAATAGCCTAAAATCATTGGCACTAACAAAACCTGGACATGGTAGAGTCACAGGCAGTGACACTGCAGACACGAGGAAGGAGGACTCGTACGCAGTGGTGACAGCACCCTACTGCTCCTGGTCACAGGCCCAGGGGAGAGAGCAGAGCTTCGGCTGCCACCTCCCAAAGGGATGCGCAGCCGCTTGGCACCAATGAAAGTGCTCACAAACACACCTGTGCACAAAAGCAAGTGCTCTGTAGTTCTCAGACTTAAATTAAATGGCTTCAAAATGTGTGGAAGAGCAAGAGAACCCTTCTGGGCTCCCTTCAAGGTATGGTATTTGAGTATATTTGACTGTTGGAGTATATATTCTTTGGAACAGGCGTCTTCTTTAGCTGTAGGAGCTGAAGGAGGATACTGGAATCGTGTTGAAGACACCATTTCCCAGCTCATACAGCGTCCCCAGAGAACAGAGAGCAGCCGAAGCCTGTGGAGGCTGAACCCTGCAGTGAGCCCTG
Source organism: Callaeas wilsoni (assembly GCA_013398955.1). NCBI lineage: Eukaryota > Metazoa > Chordata > Aves > Passeriformes > Callaeidae > Callaeas > Callaeas wilsoni. Next base: position 35,158 of record VWPU01017279.1, read on the forward strand.
CCCTCCTGAAGGCACAGGCTCCCTGGCACATCTCGAGGCGAGCACTGCAGTGCTCCCTCTGACACACATAATGGAGAGGAGCTTCACCTTTTACTGCTCTTCCACCGACAGCACACAACGAGGTCAAAGAGTTGGGTTTATTTTAACAATTTTATGACTTTTCCCACCCCTTTGCTACCACGCTGGTGGCATTTCCCACCCCCAGCACCGTGCCCTGGCTGACCCCACAGAGATGCCTATGCCCAGGAGGGCAGAGATACAGTTGCTATGGCAATGCTACCTCCAAATTTTCTGGCCTCCATGCATGTAACATATTAACCGTATCATTTAATTTCCAGATGAATTTCAGAGTGGCACACAGGAAATTATTTTTAAGTAGATTTGCTGAGGAATCATCCTGACAGGCAGCATTTCTGCACATCAGGGCTGTTCTCCTCATTACCCCACCACTTGACCCACAGTGCAGAGAAAGGTCCTTTCTCCCTCCACCAGCCAAAATCCTCACAGGGAGTCTCTGCTAAAGCCTCCTGCTTTCGTCTGCCTCACAATCCCATCCAAAGCAGGGACCACCTCTCCCTTGTGGTCAGATGGAGGCACCGTGCAGGGGCAGGGTGGGCTCACACTGTCACCCAAGTCCAGCCAGGAGGAGCCTCTTGCAGGATCACAAACCACACGAAATAAATCCCACAGCACATAGGGCCTGCCCTGCTTAATCCAAGGGTGCTTCCTCAAAAATCTGTTATTGCAGAGAGCTCTCACAACAGGCTGGCAAAGTAATAAACCAAATTCTTCTTCCTACATAAGGATGCCAAGGAAGGAGAGCTGGGACCTGCCTCCTTCAGTTCCTCACAAAGCAGCATAAAACCAGCCTCAGAAGCACCTCACCCCCTCCCACCAAAGCCACTGGTCAGAGCTACTTCCCAAAACCACTATGAGAGCAAACAAACCATGCACCTCCTGTTGATCCCAAACCTCCTGAAGCACGTGACCGCACCAAAAGCTTCTGGTTTTCAACATGGCTCCTCTGTACAGAACTTCAGAGATTAAACACCTACCCAGACCCCAGGGAGCACTGTGCAGAATTCCTTGCACTTGTGGACTATTAAACTTGAAAACTGATTTTGTTGGCTCTGTAATTTTCTTGACCATTTGCAGAACTGCGAATTTTTTTTACCTTTTCTTTTTACCTCAGCCACTTATTATGAGCACATGAGGGAAGGAGAGGAGTGGGAGGAATCTATTTTATTTGTTGACCACTTTAACTTGTTTATTCTAGAAAATAGCATCCAAATGCATTTTCCAAGAAAACAGCATGATACTACCTACTATCAGCAGCAAGAATGGAGAGCTCTCTGCTCAAGAACTTTTCATGGGCTCGCAGAAAGACCAGCTTCTGCCAGGAAAGGAACCTGAACCAATATGAAAACAAGAATATGTGACCAGTAATTCCTCACTGAACCATGTAAGTCTGCAAGGTTAATGCAGTATTACATAAAAATCATTTCCATTCATTGCTTCTCAACATCCACAACTTTGGAATTCAATGTATTGCTGAAGCCTATTGTTGCATACATAAAAATCCACATGTTCAACAAAAACAACGATTCAAGAAACAGAATTCACTTCTACCTTCCCATTAACATCTACAGACAAGGCTGGGCATTCTCTATGAAAAATAAACATCTCAAGTGTGTTGAAGGTAGACAGGCCACACCAGCTTAGAATGTTCCAGGTGCAAAGGTGACTCTCAACAGCTCTCTTTGGGCACTGCCAGTTTTAGTCCGAAGGAAACAGAGGACCAAATGGCAGAAGGTAAAATGAGTAAGCTGGTTAAATTTGACTGCCTCTGTTCCCACTGTGTGTCTGCCATCACAGCAGATATTTCCTACTTCTAGATGTTCTGGACAATAAATATTTACAGGGAGGTCATTAGGGCATGGCAAATCCTGACAGAAGGGCTGTATATCACCCCTCAGCCAGCAGCACCCCACAGGGGGATGGGTCTCGCAGTACATAGGATGTGTGAGATACCCTAAGCAGGCAAGGGTGAATTCCCAATACTCTGGTCTGTTAAGTCATACCTGCTGTACAAATTGTCTTGGATACCAGCACAAGGGCAAGGCAGCTAGGTGCACACTCCTCCTTCTCTGAAATCATGCTCAAAAGGGCACGAGACAGAAGCAGCTGGAGTCAAGAGAAAAGGCCAAACTCATCAAGCAGGAACTAACTGTTCCAGCTAAAACCCCCTCCTCAGATCCCTACACACAGCTCACGGACCAAACAGGACCACACAGCCTTCACTGGCCAGGGATAGTAACAGTGAGCTGAATGTATGTGGTAGAAATGCTGGAGAGAAGTAGAGTGAATTGAACAATTCCCCATAAAAACAAAATCTTCCATCATTTGCACCTCAGATAAGAAGCTGCAGTTACTCAGCAGTAATAAAGGTGGAGTGGGAGAAATGCAGCAGCCAGGTCTGGGCTCCAGTCACTGTGGGCTGTGAAGCAAGCAGCAAGAAATGCAGCATTATGCTTCCAGATTCCATTTACACTGGTCATGGGTTGGATAAGTGAAGGAACTTGGACAGGCTGATAGCCTGGCGTCACCCACTTCATAAAAAGAGCCTGAACGTGCAAGTGAAGCCTAAGGAATACAGCTCCCTGCATCTGCTGTGCCCCAGCTTTCCTAGGAAGAACTAGCAGTAGAAAAAGACCACTGTGCCTAACAACCCTGCCTGCTCTGTTTCTCCCTGTCTCTCATCTGTCACCACATCCTTCTGCCTCACCACCCAACTACTCCTAACACCTCTGGCTGTCTTTTGAGCTCATTTATACACCTTGCTGCTGTGCCCTCGCTTGGCAGCCTCTCTGCTGACTGCACTCAGAGCAAATAGCTCTGCCATTCTGTTAGACACAGCTTGTGCTGGGCAGCCCAGCCACGCACTTCCACCGAGCCCAGCTCAGGAAGTCACTTGAGCATGACCAAGTGGAACCGGCTCACGCTCCCGAAGGGAACATGGGAGGGAGGGAAGGAAAGCACCAAGATTTCCAAGGGGCACTTCCCTTCTGTGGGTCACTGCTGAGGCAGACACTATTCAGCAGAGCCCCCAGCAGGACTGGGGCCCTCCCTTCCACAAATCTTCACGGTCAAAATATTCCAAACCCTTTGTTTCAAGTCTCTCTCACCCTCTGCCCCGTGCAGAGACATGACCATAATCCCCTTTCTCCACCACCCTCCTTGTTCTGAGATTTCCCCTTCTATCATGAACCCTCTCCAAGAAATGTCCTTCCTAAAACCCTCATGGCCCACAAGGAGAACCCTCTGGAGCTGATCCCAGAAAAATCTTGGGGCACTGAACACAGCTCTGTCTCCTTGCAGGGACTGTGTTTGTGATGTGTGCTCTTTCCCTGTGGTTATACCCACTAACCTGTTTGCCTGTTTTACAGCAGCCATATAATAGCCTGACCACCACAAGGATTTTTCTGTAATATCCTCTAAATCCTCTCACACCTGCCTCCTGCTAAAATACTCCCTGTCCATGCAGAGACACACACTCCCTCTGTCCAGTCTTATTGCTGTAGTCATTTGGACAAATACACTTCAGCTACCTGCAAAATTAGAGAACTAGGCACTCAGTCCTGTTTTAAATAATGAAATATAGCTTGCCCAAAAACCCCACATTTGAATGACAGTCTGAACAGTACTCACTTCTTTCTCAGTCAGCCACTGCCTCCTCATCTGTAAAATGGGGCAATGGCACTTCTTGCATCTGAGCGACAGTGTTTGCAAACATTAAGAAACGACTCTGCAGAAGCCAAAAGGGAGTACTCTATTTGCATGCAAATTCACGTAAAAAATTAATCCTCACGTGGTTCCAAAAACATGATGCATACAAATACATTACTGCAAGCCTAAGAAGAAATTTAGCTTTAGAAATGCAGTCAACTGTTTTCTACACTGACTGGGGGAGGAGGGGAGAATCTGACAGTGCACCTTCCTTTATTTAACTGTTAACTCTTTATTCTAAATCTAATATTGATCCTTAATTTTCCATCGGCGTTTTGACTGCAAGAGAGCAGGGGACAAACAGGAGTGGCAAAGACAATCCATTTATTTCACCCTTTCTTCACTCCTGGGGTCAGCTACTCCCTCTCTGAATCAGTGCTAGACCTGCTTGAATAGCTGAGAATGAACCTTCCACAAAGTGTGGATTTACTTTTACTAAATCCTCTAAGTATTAAAGCTCTTCACACCATTTGGTCTTGAAGTGATGCAAGAGCGAGGTGTGGACACCAGCGACAATAAAGCACCATCTGGCAAAGTGAACTCCAGGCAAACAATGACAAGCACAAGTGAAAAGAATTGCAATGATTTCCACAAACATGTGAAATACTATAAACCCTGTGACTTAGCAGCTTCCTCCTCCTCACAAGTAAATAAACATGTCTGCAGAAGGCTGTTTGGTTCTGTCTTTTATATGAGCTGAGAATGCAGAGACAACCTTATTTGCATTTTGCCGTTAAAAAAATCTATGCAGATTTGTGAGCAAGGGGAAAAAAGGGCGAGAAAGAAAGAAAAAATAAGAACTAACCAGACTTCACTTTTTCTTGGTTCTTTACTGTCAGGGTGATGTACTGGAAGTCTTTATTTCTTTCAGCTTGGGCCCCTCAGTAGTTCATTCTCCTTCCAGCCTGTTCTCATGCCTTTCTTATCACCTGCTGAGGCCTTGATCATGGACAGAGCAGACAAGCAGCAGGGGACAATTAGAGAGGAGTTCAGACTTTGATCATTTGACCATATGTGAATACAACAGCTGACCACATGTTTTAAAAGACAACTAACTTAAAAGTATTAAAAAAATCACAAAGCAGGCATAGATACTTAAATTTACATTTTAATTATCTGGCACAATGGTGCATTCAACTTTGCAGAATATTGAATTTTTCTGCCTAAATGTACATATGTACACATCTCCAAAAGGAAAATCAGCACTTTGCTGCTTCTCCAGAGCCTAAATAAGCATACTCTCACTAAAATAAATATTTGGATGAATTAAAACATAAACAAACATATCTAGCAAGTAACCTGCAGTTTTTACTGATAGATAAATTCACAAATAATTTCTGTCCTGCAGACAGCCCAATTTAAATAGAATAATACTGTATTACTTTGCCTCTAAAAATACCATGTATTTAACAGTACACAGACATATGACCCTGCAGTACTTACTGAAGTGATTTTTTTCTTCCAGAACCTCTCTGTTAGCCTTTAAAACTTAATACAGAAATACAACAGGATTTAAAAGCTCAGCTGTTGTAGGGACTTGGTTCTTATTGCTCATCTGCCTGATTTTTCTTTAAAAAAAAAAAAAAAGAAAAAAAACCCCTTCATTTACTCAACCGTTCAATCTTTGCTAAATCTTTAAGTTATCAAAGCAAAGGGTCCAGTTGTGAGCAGTTTAACTGCAACCACCTGACCCCAAATACTTGGGAAAAATCATTGCTGGAAATTTTTGTATACAATAGAAGCGTTATCATCATTTGTGAAGATACAACATCCACTTATCTTCTGCACCTACCAGATAATTAACATATTCATGAAATGGCTATTTACTCTTGAATACGAGGATAATAGAAAAATAACACTAATTGTTTTGGCAGCAGTTTGTTTAGGAGTTATCTGAGGCAACAAATGTTTCTTTTGTAGTTGTGGAAAGGCAGAAATGCTCCTTTCTGTAAATACTTCTGTCTTCAGCTTTCCTTTCTGCCAGAAATTTGGATACTACCAACGAAAAACTGTGGAATCAGTGAAAGGAGAAGGAGGAGGATTTAAAAATTAAATTGTAGTTAGTTTTCTTTGGATAGCAATTGTTTGCATATTTTTATTATAATGGAAACCACAGAGTACAACAACATTTCAGAAAATGATGTGTTTTGCGGAGTACAAGAACGGCTGTACCACATGCTGACTGAACAAAACAATGGTACTAATGGGGCATGAAGGGTGTGTACAAAATATTTTAAGAGGCTCAGGCTGTTCTGACACACAGGCTTATTTTTCGCTTCTCTGACTGGACTACAGAATGTCCCCTTGTTGGCCCAAGCCTGCCCCTAATGAGGACAGAGGGCAGAGTGCTGGCAGCAGGTCACCGTGTGCCGCGCTGCCGCAGCCAGACGGCAGCAGTGACGCAGCCGCGTGCAGGACTGGGGGCTGCAGCCACAGGGGCACGTGCTGGCTCTGCGGCCAAAGGCTCTGCTCGGCCACGCTCAGGCTGGCCCAAAGGC